>JAGIQG010000019.1:226358-356850 GCA_024679065.1 Sphyrna mokarran
CCCTTGACTGCCTACTTTCAGTGATCTATTGCCATACACCAAGATCCTTCTGTTCTCACCTATTAAGACAAGACCATTAGCCCTATACCCTACACATTTATGTTCCTGCCAAGTGCATTAGAATAGTCAGCATGGTTTTTGTCAAGGGCAGGTCATCCTTACAGCCTAGGTTGAGATTCTTTGAAAAGTGATTGAACACTTGACGCACGAAGGCGGTGGCGTAGTTACTGGACTTAGTAGGCGTTTGATAGGTCCCCCATGCAGGCTTTGGAGAAGGTGAGAGTCTGGGATCTGGGGCTTTGCCTCGTTATCCCGAACTGGCTTGCCGGCGAAGGCAGAGATGGTTGTGGATGGTCTTGTTCTGCATGGAGTTCGGTACAGTGATTGCCCAGGATCTTTTCTGGGACACCGCTGTTTGTCATTTTCATAAATGACCTGGATGAGGAAAGTGGAGGGATGGGTTACAAGTTCGCCACGATACAAAATTCGGTGGTGTTGTTGGATGGTTTTGGAGAGTGCCCAAAGTTGCAGCGGGACATAGACAGTATGCAATACTGGGCGTAGAATTTGGCAGATGACTTCAACGCAATAAATGTGTATGGTCCATTTTGGCAGGAATAATGGGATGAAGGAGTACAATATAAGGGGTAGGAGTCTTAGCTGTGTTGTAGAGCAGAAGGATCTCGGGGTCCGGGTCCATAGGACTCTTAAATCGGCCTCACAGGTGGAGGAAGTGGTCAAGAAGGCGTACGGTGTACTGGCCTTCATTAATCGAGGAATAGAGTCAGGAGGTAATGATGCAGCTCTATAAGACTCTTGTCAGACCCCAGTAGGAGTATTGTGCGCAGTTCTGGTCGCCTCATTATAGGAAGGATGTAGAGGCTATTGAGAGAGTTCAGAGGAGATTTACAGGATGCTGCCTGGATTGGGAGGCAGGCCTTATGAAGATAGGTTGAGGGAGCTGGGACTCTTCTCACTGGAGACGTAGGTTGAGAGGCGACCTGATAGAGGTTTATAAAATGTTGAGAGGAATAGATAGGGTGGACTCTCAGAGACTATTTCCCAGGGCTGAAATGGTCACTACGAGAGGACACAGATTTAAGGTGCAGGGAAGCAAATACAAAGGAGATGTCAGGGGTAGGTTTTTCACTCAGAGGGAGGTGAGTGAATGGAACCGACTGCCATTGGAGGTTGTTGAGGCAAACTCACTGGGGTCTTTTAAGAGACTTCTGGCTGAGTATATGGAAAAGAATAGGATAGGGGGTTATAGATAGGTCTGTGGATTGGTAGATGTGATCGGCGCAACTCGTGGGCCGAAGGGCCTGTTTGTGCTGTATTGTTCTATGTTCTATCAATATCATCATCTATTTACACACTTGCCAGGGACTCCCAAGGCTCATGATTCCTATTTTAAATCAGTTTTCTATACCCCTCCATTCCCATTCTGTTCGTGTGCCCATCTAAGTATTTCTTAAATAACTCCAGAGTACCTGCCTCCACCACTTTACTTGGCAGCATACTCCATACCCCCACCACCCTCTGTGTGAAAAAACTCCCTCTAGCATCCAAATTATACCTTACCCCCCTCACCCTAAGTCCGTGACCCCTCGTGAGTCCATCCTAGGAAAAAGCTTACCACTGTTTACTCTATCAATCCCCTTCAAAATCTTGTACACCTCTATCAGATCTCCTCTAAGTCTACGTCTTTCTGAGGAAAACAGTCCCAATTTGCCTAACCTCTCCTCATAACTCAGACCTTCCATATCAGGCAGCATCCTGGTAAACCTCCTCTGCACTCTCTCCAGAGTCTCCGCGTCCTTCTGGTAGTAAGGCAACCAGAACTGGACACAGTATTTCAAATGAGGTCTAACAACGTTTTATACAACTGCAACATTAAAGGCTAGCTCTTGTACTCTATACCCCTTCCTATAAAGGCTAACATACTATATGCTTTCTTCACAACCTTCTCCACTTGCTCTGCCACCTTCAGAGACTTGTTCACCTGCACCCCCAGGTCCCTCTGCGTTTCTATACTCTTAATAGGTCTACCCTTAATCATATACCTCCCCCCTACATTCTTTCTCCCGAAATGCATCACCTCACATTTATCAGGATTGAATTCCATCTGTCATCTTCTGCCCAAGCTCCCAGCCTATCTATGTCCTGCTGCATCGCCTGACAATGCTCCTAACTATCTGCAAGTCCAGCCAACTTTGTATCGTCTGCAAACTTGCTGATCACTCCACTTACTCCCTCTTCCAAGTCATTTATATATATTACAAATAGAAGAGGTCCCAGTACCGAGCCCTGCGGCACACCACTAGTGACCGACCTCCAGCTAGAGAAACACCCTTCCACTATTACTCTCTGTCTCCTATTACTTTAACTTTAAACTGATTCGGGGGGGGGGGGATCCTAAGTAGTTGGGGTGCTGAGAGGGATGAGAGTAAGGGGTTATAGAAGAGAGTTGTAAAACACAGCGGCGTACGGGTGGGGTGGGGCATGGTTTGAAATGCGTATACTTTAATGCAAGGAGTATTCGCAATAAGGGGGAGGAACTTGCAGCTTGGACCAGTACCTGGAACTTCGATGTTGTGGCCATTTCAGAGACTTGGGTAGAGCAGGGACAGGAATGGATGTTGCAGGTTCCGGGGTACAAATGCTTTAGTCGGAGTAGAGAAGGAGGTAGAAGGGGGGGAGGAGTGGCATTATTGGTCAAAGACTGTATCACGGTGATAGAAAAGAAGTTTGATGAGGACTTGTCTGTTGAGGTAGTATTGGGCTGAGATTAGAAACAGGAGAGAGAGGTCACCCTGTTGGGAGTCTTTTACAGACCTCCTAATAGTTCTAGAGAGGTTGAGGAAAGGATTGCAAAGTCAATTCTGATTAGGAGTGAAAGTAGTAGGGTAATTGTGATGGGGGACTTTAACTTTGCTAATATTGATTGGAATAGCTATAGCTCTAGCTCGTTAGAGGGGTCAGTTTTTGTACAGAGTGTGCAGGAAGGTTTTTTGACTCAGTATGTAGATAGGCCAACTAGAGGTGAGGCTACATTGGATTTGGTGCTGGGCAATGAGCCAGACCAGGTGTTAGGCTTGGAAGTTAGTGAACATTTTGGTGATAGTGACCACAATTCGGTTACGTTCACCTTAGTGATGGACAGGGATAGGCATGAAGCTGGGGGCTGTAGTTATAGCTGGGGGAAGGGTAATTATGAGGCCATCAGGAGAGAATTAGGGTGCATAGATTGGACTAGGGAACTACAGGGACTGGGAACATCTGGAATGTGGTGCTTATTCAAGGAGCAGCTGCTGCGAGTCCTTGATAAGTATGTCCCTGTCAGGCAGGGAGGAAATGGACGAGTAAGAGAGCCTTGGTGTACGAAAAAAGTTGATTTGCTGGTTAAGAAGAAAAAGGAGGCTTATGTCAGGATGAGGCTTGAAGGCTCAGATAGTGCAATGGATAGCTATAGATTAGCCAGGAAGGAGGTAAAAAGTGAATTGAGGAGAGCTAAGAGGGGACACGAGAAGATGTTGGCTGATAGGATTAAGGAGAATCCTAAAGCTTTCTTTCGATATGTTAGATAGGAAGATTGGTTAGGGCAAGATTAGGGCCAGTCATAGACAGCAGTGGGAAGTTGTGCGTGGAGCCTGAAGAGATTGGTGAGGCACTGAATAAATATTTCTCTTCGGTATTCACGCAGAGTGCTGGAAATGTAGCTATGGAGATCACTGAGGTACAGGGTAGCAAATTGGAAGTATTGTAGTAGATAGGGAGGATGTGTTAGAAATTCTCGAGGGTTTGAAGTTGGATAAGTCCCCTGGGCCGGACGGGATTTACCCTAGGTTTCTCTGGGAGGCAAGAGAGGAGATTGCAGAGCCTCTGGCTCTGATCTTCAGGTCCTCGTTGGTTACGGGTGTGGTTCCGGAGGACTGGAGGATAGCGAATGTGGTCCCATTGTTTAAGAAGGGGAAGAGAGACCTTCCAGGGAATTATAGGCCAGTGAGTCTTACTTCTGTTGTGGGCAAGGTATTGGAGAGAATTATTAGGGATAGGATTTATAGTTATTTAGAGAGAAATGAATTGATTGGGGATAGTCAGCATGGTTTCGTGAAGGGTAGGTCATGCCTTACTAACCTCATTGAGTTTTTTGAAAAAGTGACCAAAGAGGTGGATGGGGGTAAGGCGTTGATGTAGTATATATGGACTTTAGTAAGGCGTTTGAATAAGGTGGCCCATGGAAGACTTCTACAGAAAATGCAGATGTGTGGAATAGAGGGTGATTTAGCTAATTGGATTAGGAATTGGCTGGCAGATAGAAGACAGAGGGTGGTGGTTGATGGAGATATTCATCGTGGAGTTCGGTGACGAGTGGTGTGCCTCAGGGGTCTGTTTTGGGGCCCCTGCTGTTTGTAATTTTTTAAATGATCTGATGATGGTTATTGAGGGATGGATCAGTAATTTGCAGATGACACTAAAGTCGGTGGAGTGGTAGATAGTGAAGAGGGGTGTTTTAGTTTACAGAGTGACTTGGACAAGTTGCAGAGCTGGGCCGAGAGGTGGCAAATGGAGTTTAATGTGGAAAAGTGTGAGGTAATGCACTTTGGCAGGAACAATAAATGTGTAGAGTATAGGGCTAATGGTAGGGCTCTTAATAGTGTTGAGGAACAGAAGGATCTTGGTGTATGTGTCAATAGATCCCTGAAAGTAGGCAGTCAAGTGGATAAAGTTGTTAAGAAGGCATATGGAGTCTTAGCTTTTATTGGTAGGGGAATTGAATTTAGGAGCCGCAGCATCATGTTGCAACTGTACAAAACTCTAGTGCGGCCGCACTTGGAGTATTGTGTGCAGTTCTGGTCGCCACATTATAAGAAAGATGTGGAGGCATTGGAGAGGGTACAGAGGAGGTTTACCAGGATGTTGCCTGGTATGGAGGGCAGGTCCTATGAAGAGAGGTTGAAGGATTTGAGGTTGTTTTCGTTAGAAAGGAGGCGGCTAAGAGGGGATCTTATTGAAGCATATAAGATGATTAGAGGTTTAGATAGGGTGGACAGTGATAGCCTTTTTCCTAGGATGGAGAAAGCTAGCACGAGGGGACACAGCTTTAAATTAAGGGGTGATAGTTATAGGACGGATATCAGAGGTAGGTTCTTTACTCAAAGAGTGATTAGGGAGTGGAATGCCCTGCCTGCAGCTGTTGTAGATGCGCCAAGTTTGGTGGCGTTTAAGAGGTTAGTTGATAAGTATATGGAAGAGAAGGGAATGGTTTAGTTTGGAGGGGCATTCTTTTTATATTGGTCGGCACAACATCGAAGGCCGAAGGGCCTGTTCTGTGCTGTAATGTTCTATGTTCTATGTTCTATGTACTTATCCATCTCGCTACCTGTCCTTGTATCCCATTAGCCTTGACCTTCTCAACTTACCTCCCATGAGGGACTTTGTCAAACGCCTTACTGAAATCCATATAGATGACATCAACGGCTCACCCTTCGTCGATCATTTTTGTCACCTCCTCAAAAAATTCTTCTAGATTTAAGGGGAGGCACAACCTCCCCTTAACAAATCCACGCTGCGTATCCCTAATCAGATCGCAACTCTCTAAGTGCCTATATATCCTATCTCTAAGAATCCCCTCCAACAGCTTCCCTACCACAGACGTCAAACTCACCGGCCTATAATTTCCAGGGTTATCCCCACTACCCTTGTTTTTATCCTACAGGTGCTTTGGTCCACCTTGTTGTCTAACGAGGGGCATACACACAATGGGTCGTGAGAGGGCTGCTCTTGGATCTTTTTTGAGAGTATCCTACTGCTTCACGTGGTTAGTATACGCTTGACCTGGACCATTTGATGGGCAACACGACAGCTCAGTGACTATCGCTGTGCTGTGCAGATACATGGATTTGGGCCTGTGTCTGTGGGAGTTTGCGCATTCTCCCCGTGCTTGCGTGGGTTTTCTCCGGGTGCTCCGGTTTCCTCCCACATCCCAAAGATGTGCTCTTAGGCTGATTGGCAAAACAAATTCTCCCTAAATTGTCTCAAATTTGGTTTTTAATCCATAGATTTATAAACATGGACAGGGATCGCAGGTAGAGGTGGGAACATCGGGGTGGTGGCACGGGCTCGTTGGGCTGAAGGGCCTATTTCCCGTGCTGTTTTTGATCTTTGTTCTTTGTTCTAAACAACGGTACAACATTAGCTACTCTCCAGTCCTCTGGGACCTCACCTGTGTCCAAAGAAGAGATAAAGATTTGCATCAGAGGCCCAGCAATTTCACCTCGCACGTCCCTAAGCAGCCTGGGATAGAAGATGTTAAACAGCAGCTTTTCTGTCTCTCTCCCTGATATGAGAAACTCTGCTAGCTATCGGAAGCAGCTTTTTTTTCAGCTTTCTGGACTGAAAATGTTGCTGTTGGTGGTTTGCAGCCAGAGACAGCAGTGGTTTTATTTGTACCTCGAGTGCTGGGTACTCCCGGATAGGGAAAGCAGTTTCAATTCTCTATCAAAAAGACTAATTCACAACGGGTGTTACAAAGCTGCAAGATCCAGCATCACATGAGCATTCTTATTTTCTGAGCTAAGAATAGTCCTAAGTATAGACACACAGAGGGACCTGGGTGAGCAGGTACACAGATCCCTAAAGGTGACAGCACAGGGTGGAGAGAGTGGTGAAGAAGGCATATGGCATGTTTGCCTTTATTGGATGGGGCATAGAGTATAAAAATTGGCGTATGATGTTACAGCTGTACAGAGCATTGATTAGGCTACATTTGGAGTATTGCATCCAGTTCTGGTCGCCGCACTACCAGAAGGACGTGGGGGCTTTGGACAGAGTACAGAGAAGGTTTACCAGGGTGTTGCCCGGTTGGAGGGCCTTAGCTATGTGGAGAGATTGGGTAAACTGGGGTTGTTCTCCCTGGAAAGACGGAGGATGAGGGGAGACCTAATAGAGGTGTATAAAATTATGAAGGGATAGGGTGAACAGTGGGAAGCTTTTTCCCAGGTTGGAGTTGACGAACACAAAGAGTCTCAAGTTCAAGGTTAGGGGGGCAAGGTTTAACCCAGATGTCAGGGGAATGTAGTTTACACAGAGGGTGGTGGGAGGCTCGGAATGCACTGCTAAGCAGGGTGGTTGAGGCGGACACACTGGGATCATTTTAAGACTTATCTAGATAGCCACATGAACAGACTGGGAATAGAGGGATACAAACGGATGGTCTAGTCAGGCGTGGGCTTGGAGGGCCAAGGGGCCTGTTCCTATGCTGTATTATTCTTTGTCTTTTGTTCTAAATCTGGGCTGGGTGTGTGTTTGTAAGAATGTTTGTCCTTTGGAACAGTACATTGAGCTATTAAGATTTATATAATATCAGCATTCTTTTTTCTTGTTTGTAATTGGTAAAGGTGCTTGCTAATTTACTATTTGATAACTTTATTCTTAAATGAAGTTTATTTGATTAAAAAGCTCCCTAGTGGGTTATTTGAATCATACCTGAAGTGAAACATCCTCCTGCTCACCTTAAATTCAAAATGCAAAACTTATGAAGCTGGTTTCTACCATCTTCATAAAACACCTTGGAGTTTCTGATCTGGATTATAACAACTGGATTATGGATTTTTGGGTATCTATTTCCTCTACAAGACTGTAGGTGGAATATGAAGACAGAAGACAAGCTGGTGGACAAGAGATCCCAGAGAAAATCGGAGTGGATTGTGCACCTACTCAGCCAACTGCCTCTGCAGCAAACACAGCAAAGGTTACCATGCCAGAGAAGGGTTCCTCAGCCATGTCTGGTGATGCTAAACACTGTTGACCACTGTGGTGCCAACCACCTCTCATGAGATGATAAACAAAATCTCTCACCATAGGTGCTGTCAGACCTGCTGAGATTTTCCAGAATTTTCTGTTTTTGTTGCAGGAAAGAGACAAGTTATGTTGGACTTCTACAGAACCCTTGTTAATAAATAAAATTAACATTTTAACCCCATGTCTCCATAAAGATCAATGATATGTTTTTGTATCAAACAGATAGAAATAGCGCAGAATATCTCTCACACTCTTTGAGGTTTTCCAGACTGAAATGGAATCCTCTTTGCAAGGATAAGTTTTGTTGAATGAAATATCAGTTTGACAATGATGACATTTTGAACATTAAAAGCAAAGAGATAAAAATGTGCTTTTATTCTCGGCACCAGATGCAGAGTTAATCCCCAAAGGGACAAGTCTTCCACTGAAGCTATCTTTTCATCAGAAGATGACATTCCAGTGGATCTTTATTGGATCATGTTGGAAGGGGGATTGTACAGTCTGCTGATAACAGGTGGTGGGAGTATTGCTTGTATTTGTCCGCAGGGAGTTGACACAATTATCAAGGTGATGGATGAATTTCGTTTGCAGTGTTTGATCGGAATTCTCTTGTCTGTACCACACAAGTCCTGTCTGTTGTTGCTCAGCAAATCCAGACCATTCAGCGAGCTGTCTCAGAACAAGTGAAGACATTTGTCTTTGAAGGGACAGAGATTGCCCTGGACCCATCGTGCACTGTGTTTATCACCATGAATCCTGGATACACTGGTCGGCCTGAGTTACCCGATAACCTCAAAGTAAGAGCACTATCTAAAGGCTGAATTAAACTCATTATTCAATTAATGGGTGGCACCGTGGCACAGTGATTAGCACTGCTATCTCACAGCGCCAGGAATTGGGGCAGCATATTCACACAGGGGTTAGCATGCTGCCTCACAGCGCCAGGGGACCTGGGTCCAATTCCAGCCCCAGGTCACTGTCTGTGTGGAGTTTGCACATTCTTCTCATGTCTGCGTGGGTTTCTTCCAGGTGCTCTGGTTTCCTCCCACAGTCCAAAGATGTGCGGGTTAGGAGGACTGGCCATGCTAAACTGCCCCTTAGTGCCAGGTACATTAGCAGGGTAAATGGGGATAGAATGGGGTTATGGGGAAAAGGCCTAGATGGGATTGTGGTTGATGCAGGCTCAATGAACCAAATCCTCCCGCATTGTGCAACTGTGATTCTAACATAAAGTGAAAGCATTGGGTGGGATTTTCCAGCTGCACTCAACCCAAGACTGGAGAATCCAGCCAGAGATCAACGGATCTTTCCTGGTCCGTGGGGCTGGTGAGACAGGAAAAGTCCGCTCAAAGTGTGAACCACACTGTCAGTGTGCATTCGCAGCTGGCAAAACAAATATTAACAAGTTGGGGCAGCACAGTGGTTAGCACTGCTGCTTCACAGCTCCAGGGTCCTGGGTTTGATTCCCAGCTCGGGTCACTGTCTGTGTGGAGTTTGCACATTCTCCACATGTCTGTGTGGGTTTCCTCCGGGTGCTCCGGTTTCCTCCCACAGTCCAAAGATGTGTGGGTTAGGTTGATTGGCCGAGCTAAGAAATTGCCCCTTAGTGTCCAGGGATGTGTAGGTTAGAGGGATTAGTGGCTATAATATGTAGGGATATGGGGATAGGGCCTGGGTGGGTTTGTGTTCGGTGCAGACTCGATGGGCCAAAGGGCCTCTTTTTGCATGGTAGGGTTCGATGATTCTAAATATTTAGTATCCAGGGTGCAATTCCAAGCTGTTGTGTGGGAGAGTCACACGGACTTGAAATGTTAACTCTGATTCCCTCTTCACACTATCAGATTTGCTGAACATTTCCAGCATTTTCAATTTTTCTTTCAGATTTCCAGCATCCGCTCTATTTTGTAGTAAATTTGGAGGTGAATCGAAGGGAGTCCAACAAGAAAAGGTTTATTAATGAATATCTATAAATACACCAGATCAGGGTCCATCAATGTGTGGGATCTACCCTCCTCCCCTCCTGTCTGAGGGTCCTCTCAGCCCCAGGAGATGCACCCTTGCTCCTGATTGGCCCACTTCCCAGTGCTGTCGCTCCCTTGGCTCCGGCCCAATCATGTGACCCACAGGGGATTTCCCCTTAAAGGGATCCCACACTCCTCCCCCCTCCCCCCCACCCCGACTCTTAACTCCAGCTATGAATGAAACACCATCGCACACAGGCACACCATTATCACATTAGGGACACAAAAGGAGAGCTCGTTCATAAAACCAGTCAGTGCAGAGATTCCCCCCAGGCTCTTCTGGAATGTCACAACTCCACCCCGGATCATCCAGCAAGTACTGAATCCCATTTGCAGAAACAAAAGGCAAATCTCGGGGGGTCAGCATCCACCCACACACCTTCCTCCTCCTCAACTACCTGGAAACCAGAGGCTGCTTTGGTTCTGTGCAGGCCGCAGGGATCCCTGGTTCCGAGGCTGACACACTTATGTGTTTTTTTATTTATTCATGGGACAGGGGCGTTGCTGGCTGGGTCAGTATTTATTGCCCATCCCTAGTTGCCCGAGGGCAGTTGAGAGTCAACCACATTGCTGTGATTCTGGAGTCACATGTAGGCCAGACGGGGTAAGGATGGAAGATTTCCTTCCCTAAAGGACATTAGTGACCCAGATGGGTTTTTCCAACAATCGGCAAATAATTTCAGAGGATTCTTAATTCCGGCTATTTTTTATTGAGTTCAAATTCCATCAGTTGCCATGGCGGGATTTGAACCCGGATCCCCAGAACATTAGTCAAGTTTCTGGATTAATAATCTATCGATAATACCAGGCCATCACAGTACAACACATCTGTTGGTTCCACATATTCTGTAACTTATGAAATGGGTCCCATTTTCTCTACAATTCTTCCCGATACCCAGTCCGGCCCACCTCTTCACTCATTGGCCTCAAACACTCTGTCCTCCTTTTTGATGTTCCTTCTAAGAGGCTTGCAGAGCCTCCATCATCCCCAAGGTTTGCAGAACCCCCCACCCTCCCTGAGTCTTGTCCAGCCTCCACCCTCCCTGAGGTTTGCAGGACCCCCACCCTCCTCAATAAATCTGGAAACCTCAAATCCAATTGGGTTTGTAGGGGACACCCCATTAATAATGCAGCTGGTGTATCCCCTCTCGTTGTGTACAGTACAATATTTTTTTTTAAGGTCCAATCTTGCCTCTAACCATCCTTTTGCTCCTTACATAGGTGTAAAATGCCTTTGGATTTTCCTTAATCCTACCTGCCAGAGCCACCTCGTGGCCCCTTTTTGCCTTTCTAATACCCCTTTTAAGATCCCGTCTACACTCTCTATAAGCTTCCAGCGCTGTCTCAGTCCCCAGTTGCCTAGATCTAATGTAAGCCTCTCGCTTTTTCCTGATCAAGTCCTCAATCTCCCTGGTAAGCCACGGTTCTCTAATCCTACCTTTCCCATCCTTCCTCCTTGCCGGCACGTATCTTTCCTGCAGAGAGTTTAGTTTTCCCTTGAAAGACTCCCACATGTACCTCGTCGACCTGCCCTCAAAAAGCTTATCCCAGTCGGTATCTTTAAGATCTTGCCTAATCTGGCCGTATCTAGCCCTCCCCCAGTTAAATACCTTCCCTTTTGGGCCAGTCTCGTCCTTTTCCATTAATATCCTAAAGCAGACAGAGTTGTGATCACTATTTGACACATGCTCTCCTACCTCGACGTCAACCACCTGGCCTGGCTCATTTCCCAGAACCAAATCCAGTATAGCCCCCTCTCTAGTCGGGCCATCCACATACTGTTCCAAGGACCCTTCCAAAACACACTGTAAAAATTCCTCCCCGTCCACTCCTACAGCTCTGGGCACTCTCCAATCTACTCCAGGGAAATTGAAATCTCCCACTACTACTACCCTATTTTTCCTACACTTATCTAAAATGTCCCTGCATATCCCTTCTTCCACAGCCCGCGGGCTGTTGGGCGGTCTGTAGTAAACACCCAACAGAGTAACCACTCCCTTCCTATTCCTCAACTCCACCCATAGAGACTCAATTCCTAAATCATCCATACCTCCCTCCCTCTGCACTGCTATGATGTTGTCCTTAACTAATAAAGCCACTCCCCCGCCTCTCCTCACACCAACTCTGTCACGCCTAAAACACTTATACCCTGGAATATTCAATTGCCAGTCTTGCCCCTCCTTCAACCACGTCTCGGTCACCGCCACCACTTCTAAACTCCTCGTGAACATTATTGCCTTCAGTTCATCTGTTTTGCCAGTCACACTCCTCGCATTAAAACACATGCACTGAAGACCCTCAGCTCTCGGATATTCCTTTCTACCTTCTGGTGTTACCCTATCATCTCTCTCTCTCCCACTCCCAGTTCCCGCTGTCTCCCCACCCTCCCTCCCTATTAGTTTAAACACTTCTGAAACACTCCAGCTAACCTCCCAGCTAAAATATGTGTTCCCCTCCCAGTCAACTGCTCCCTATCCCTCTTGAATAGGTGACCCTCCCTCCTGAAGACCTCCCAATGATCAATGAATATGAAGCCTTCTGCCCTACACCAATCCCTCATCCATGCATTTAGTTGGAGTGTCTCATTTGTTATTACCCAATCGTCCCGGGCACAGGCAGCAGCCCAGAGAACGCCACCCTATTACTTTCACTCCTGACCAGAATTGACTTTGCAATCCTTTCCTCAACTTCTCTAGAACTTTTAGGAGGTCTATAAAAGACTCCCAACAGGGTGACCTCTCCTCTCCTGTTTCTAATCTCAGCCCATACTACCTCAACAGACAAGTCCTCATCAAACTTCTTTTCTGTCACTGTGATACAGTCTTTGACTAATAATGCCACTCCCACCCCCCCCACCTCCTTCTCTACTCCGACTAAAGCATTTGAACCCCAGAACCTGCAACATCCATTCTTGTCCCTGCTCTACCCAAGTTTCTGAAACTGCAATGAAGTTACTGTGAAAATCCCCTGCAGCTGCACTCCAACACACGCTTGGGGACACTGAGGGAGAATTTAGCACGGCCAGTGCACCCTAACCAGCATGCCTTTGGACTGTGGGAGAAAACCGGAGCATTCGGAGGAAACCCATGCAGACACAGGGAGAATATGCAGACTCTATATACACAGTGATCTGAGCTGGGAATTGAACCTAGGTCCCTGGCGCTGTGAAGCTGTGCTGCCCATGTTATCTCCACCCTATGCTGTAGATGGGGTCTGATCTGCTCTGAATTGTCACTGTGACAACCTTGTGACACCATCCTCTTAAACTTTGGATGGCAATGGATTCCTCTCAGTCCCAAGGCATTATCTGGGTATCCGAGAGTGGCACTGTGTCTGGCAGATACAATGCCAACACTATTTCTCGAGGCAATGTGCTGATGGTATTGTCTATGGCAGAGCTGGGTGCATCTGCGTCCTATACTAGAAGGAGTAGCTGTCAATATCAAAGCCCATCCTCGTACCCACACAGGAACAGTCAACGTCACCGCTTTAGAGAACCACAGAAAGGTTACAACGCAAAAGAAGCCATTCAGCCCATCTTGTCCGTGTGAGCCTGAGGATACCCAGGTGGTCTTCCTAATCCCACCATCTTGCAGCCAGCCCAGAGCCCTGTCACTTACAGCACTAAGGTGCAGATCCAGGGAGTTCCTAAAAGAGTTGAGGGTCTCTGTCTCCAATATCAACAGACACAGCAACAACATTCTGCATAAAAACATTCTTCCTCACGTCCCCTACCACACTTATCTGAATCTAAATCCCCTGCTTCCAGAATTCTCCACCAAAGAAAGCAATTTTATCCTGTCCTTTCTATCTCATCCTCTCTATCAATCTCCTCTCAGTCCCTTTTGTTTCAAGGAAAATAATCCCAACTTATTCAATCTTTATCATAGAACATAGAACAATATAGCACAAACAGGCCCTTCGGCCCACGAGTTGCGCCGATCACATCTACCAATCCACAGACCTATCTATAACCCCCTATCCTATTCTTTTCCATATACTCATCCAGAAGTCTCTTAAAAGACCCCAGTGAGTTTGCCTCAACAACCTCCGACGGCAGTCGGTTCCATTCACTCACCACCCTCTGAGTGAAAAACCTACCCCTGACATCTCCTTTGTATTTGCTTCCCTGCACCTTAAATCTGTGTCCTCTCGTATTGACCATTTCCGCTCGGGGAAATAGTCTCTGAGAGTCCACCCTATCTATTCCTCTCAACATTTTATAAACCTCTATCAGATCGCCTCTCAACCTACGTCTCTCCAGTGAGAAGAGTTCCAGCTCCCTCAACCTATCTTCATAAGGCCTGCCTCCCAATCCAGGCAACATCCTTGTAAATCTCCTCTGAACTCTCTCAATAGCCTCTACATCCTTCCTATAATGAGGCGAGCAGAACTGTGCACAATACTCCAAGTGGGGTCTGACAAGAGCCTTATAGAGCTGCATCATTACCTCCTGACTCCTAAGCTCAATTCCTCGATTAATGAAGGCCAGTACACCGTACGCCTTCTTGACCACTTCCTCCACCTGTGAGGCCGATTTAAGAGTCCTATGGACCCGGACCCCGAGATCCTTCTGCTCTACAAGACTCTACAAGACTCCTACTCCTTATATTGTACTCCTTCATCCCATTATTTTCTCAAAACTATATTTTTCTCACCCTGACAACATCCTTTTAAACCTCCTCTACACTCACTCCAGAACAATCCTTCCTGTAATATGGTGACCAGAACTGAAACAATGCTCCAGCTGTGACCCCACCTGTTTTTAATATAATTCTAACATTATTTCCTTATTTTATACCTCTGCCAATCAAGGAGATCATTTCATATACCCTCTTTATAAGCTTGTCATAGAATCATAGAATCATAGAACCCTGCAGTGCAGAAAGAGGCCCTTCAGCCCATCGAGTCTGCGCTGACCACAATCCCACCCAGGCCCTACCCCCATATCCCTACATACTATATCCACTAATCCCTCTAACCGACACATCCCTGGACACTATGGGGCAAGTTTAACATGGCCAATCAACCTAACCTGCACATCTTTGGACTGTGGGAGGAAATCTGAGCACCCAGAGGAAACCCATGCAGACACGGGGAGAATGTGCAAACTCCACACAGACAGTGACCCAAGCTGGGAATTGTACCCAGGTCTCTGGAGCTGTGAAGCAGCGGCACTAACCACTGTGTTACCGAGCCTTGTCTACCTGAACTGCTATAGGGACCTGTTTGCCTGTACACCATAGAACATAGAACATTACAGCGCAGTACAGACCCTTCGGCCCTCGGTGTTGCGCCGGCCAGTGGACCCTCTAACCTAAACTATTCCAATATCATCCATATGCCTATCCACCGAACATTTGAATGCCCCCAAAGTAGGCGAGTCCACAACTGCTGCAGGCAGGGCATTCCACGCCCTCACCACCCTCTGTGTAAAGAACCTGCCTCTGACATCCGTCCTATAACTACCACCTCTTAATTTAAAGTTATGTCCCCTCGTGTTGGTCATCACCATCCGAGGAAAAAGGCTCTCACTATCCACCCTATCCAATCCCTTGATCATCTTATACGCCTCAATTAGGTCACCGCGTAACCTTCTTCTCTCTAATGAAAATAACCTCAGGTCCCTCAGCCTTTCCTCATAAGGCCTTCCCACCATACCAGGCAACATCCTGGTAAACCTCCTCTGCACCCTTTCCAATGCTTCCACATCTTTCTTATAATGCGGCGACCAGAACTGTACGCAATACTCCAAGTGCGGCCGCACCAGAGTTTTGTACAGTTGTAACATAACCTCACGGCTCCTAAATTCAATCCCTCTACCAATAAAAGCTAACACACTGTACGCCTTCTTAACAACTTTATCAACCTGGGTGCCAACTTTCAAAGAGCTATGTACTTGTACCCCAAGATCCCTCTGCTCGACAACACTATTAAGGGTCCTTCCATTAGCCCTATATTTCATATGCCTGTTATTCCTACCAAAGTGAATCACCTCACACTTATCCGTATTGAATTCCATTTGCCATCTCACGGCCCAGCTCTGCAACCTATGTCCCTCTGCAAACTGTAACATCCATCCTCGCTGTCTACAACTCCCCCCACTTTGGTATCGTCAGCAAATTTACTAATCCAACCCTCTACACCCTCATCTAGGTCATTTATAAAAATGACAAACAGCAGTGGCCCTAAAACAGATCCTTGAGGTACACCACTTGTAACTGCACTCCAGGTTGAATATTTCCCATCAACCACCACCCTCTGTCTTCTATCAGCTAGCCAATTCCTAATCCAAACTGCTAAATCACCTTCAATCCCATGCATCTGCACTTTCTGCAGTAGCCTACCATGGGGAACCTTATCAAACGCTTTGCTAAAATCCATATACACTACATCAACTGCCTTACCCTTATCTACCCCTTTGGTCACCTCCTCAAATAACTCAATAAGGTTTGTGAGGCACGACCTTCACAAAACCGTGCTGACTATCCCTAATCAATTTATTTCTCTCTAGATGCTTATAAGTCCTATCCCTTATAATTCTTTCCAAGACTTTGCCCACAACAGAAGTCAGGCTCACTGGTCTATAATTTCCAGGATGGTCCCTACTCCCCTTTTTGAACAAAGGGACAACATTTGCCATCCTCCAGTCTTCCGGCACTATACCTGTAGCTAACGACGACATGAAGATCAAAGCCAAAGGCTCTGCAATCTCCTCTCTAGCCTCCCAGAGAATCCTGGGGTAAATCCCATCTGGCCCAGGGGACTTATCAATTTTCATACCCTCAAGATTCGCTAACACCTCCTCCTTATGAACCTCAATCCTGCCCAGTCTACAACCTAGTATCGCAGTATTCTCCCCGACAACATTGTCTTTCTCCTGTGTGAATACTGACGAAAAATACTCATTCAGTGTCTCTCCTATCTCCTCAGGCTCCACGCACAACTTCCCACTGCTATCTCTGACTGGCCCTAATCTTGCCCTAACCAATCTTTTATTATTTATATACCTGTAAAAAGCTTTAGGATTCTCCTTAATCCTATCTGCCAAAGTCTTCTCGTGTCCTCTTCTAGCTCTTCTCAACTCCCTCTTTAGCTCCTTCCTGGCTAATTTATAGCTCTCCAGTGCCCTAACTGAGCCTTCACGTCTCATCATTATATAAGCCTCCTTCTTCCTCTTCACCAGAGATTCAACTTCCCTAGTACACCATGGTTCCCTCACTCGACCACTTCCTCCCTGCCTGGCAGGTACATATTCATTAAGGACATGCAGAAGCTGTTCCTTAAATATGCTCCACATTTCAGATGTCCCTAGCCCCTGCAATTTCCTGCTCCACCCTATGCATCCTAAATCTCTCCTAATAGCCTCATAATTACCTTTCCCCCAGCTATAACTACTGTTATTCGGTATGTGCCCATCCCTTACCATCACTAAGGTAAACGTAACCGAATTGTGGTCACTATCACCAAAGTGCACACCCACCTCCAAGTCTAACATCTGGTCTGGTTCATTACCCAGCACCAAATCCAATATAGCCTCACCTCTTGTTGGCCTATCTACATACTGAGTCATAAAACCTTCCTGCACACATTGAACAAAAACTGACCCCTCTAACGTACTTGAACTATAGCTTTTCCAATCGATATTAGAAAAGTTAAAGTCCCCCATTTCAACTACCCTGTTACTTTCACACCTATCCAGGATCAACTTTGCAATCCCTTCCTCTACTTCTCTGGAACTTTTTGGAGGCCTATAAAAAACTCCCAACAGCGTGACCTCTCCTTTCTTGTTTCTAATCTCAGCCCACACTACCTCAGCAGACAAGTCCATATCAAACATCTTTTCTGCCACCGTAATGCTGTCCTTAACTAACAATGCCACTCCTCCCCCTCTTCTACCACCACCTCTGCTCTGACTGAAACAAAGATCTCTCACTTCATCTACAGTGTGATATTAGTAAACAGTGTGTACAATAGTGTGATATCAGTGAACGGTGTGTACAGTAGTGTGATATCAGTGAATGGTGTGTACAGTAGTGTGATATCAGTGAACGGTGTGTACAATAGTGTGATATCAGTAAACCGTGTGTACACTAGCGTGATATCAGTGAATGGTGTGTACAATAGTGTGATATTAGTAAACAGTGTGTACAATAGTGTGATATCAGTGAATGGTGTGTACAATAGCATGATATTAGTAAACAGTGTGTACAATAGTGTGATATCAGTGAACGGTGTGTACAATAGTGTGATATCAGTGAACGGTGTGTACAATAGTGTGATATTAGTAAACACTGTGTACAGTAGTGTGATATCAGTGCACCGCGTCTACAATAGCGTGATATTAGTAAACAGTGTGTACAATAGTGTGATATCAGTGAACGGTGTGTACAGTAGTGTGATATCAGTAAACTGTGTGTACACTAGTGTGATATCAGTGAACGGTGTGTACAGTAGTGTGATATCAGTAAACCGTGTGTACACTAGCGTGATATCAGTGAATGGCGTGTACAGTAGTGTGATGTCAGTGAACGGTGTGTACAGTAGTGTGATATCAGTAAACCGTGTGTACACTAGCATGATATCAGTGAATGGTGTGTACAGTAGTGTGATGTCAGTGAACGGTGTGTACACTAGTGTGATATCAGTAAACCGTGTGTACACTAGCGTGATATCAGTGAACGGTGTGTACAGTAGTGTGATATCAGTAAACTGTGTGTACACTAGTGTGATATCAGTGAATGGTGTGTACAGTAGTGTGATATCAGTGAACGGTGTGTACAGTAGTGTGATATCAGTAAACCGTGTGTACACTAGCGTGATATCAGTGAATGGTGTGTACAGTACTGTGATATCAGTGAACGGTGTGTACAGTAGTGTGATATCAGTAAACCGTGTGTACACTAGCGTGATATCAGTGAACGGTGTGTACAGTAGTGTGATGTCAGTGAACGGTGTGTACACTAGTGTGATATCAGTGAATGGTGTGTACAATAGTGTGATGTCAGTGAACGGTGTGTACAGTAGTGTGATGTCAGTGAACGGTGTGTACACTAGCGTGATATCAGTGAATGGTGTGTACAGTAGTGTGATGTCAGTGAACGGTGTGTACAGTAGTGTGATATCAGTAAACCGTGTGTACACTAGCGTGATATCAGTGAATGGTGTGTACAGTAGTGTGATATCAGTGAATGGTGTGTACAGTAGTGTGATGTCAGTGAATGGTGTGTACAGTAGTGTGATATCAGTAAACCGTGTGTACAGTAGTGTGATATCAGTGAATGGTGTGTACAGTAGTGTGATGTCAGTAAACCGTGTGTACACTAGTGTGATGTCAGTGAACGGTGTGTACAGTGAGTTAATATGAATGGCAGTTTGATATCCCTGGCTGCTCTGTTCTCTGGCAGGTTCTGTTCCGTCCCGTGGCAATGATGATTCCAGATTATGCTCTCATAGCTGAAATCTCTCTCTACTCCATGGGGTTTGTCAGAGCTCAGATCCCAGACTCTGCTCTGAGCAGGTACGAGTGACTGTGTGATATCACTGCTGTTGATTGCTCCATTAATACCTTTACTTTTCCTTTCAGAATGATTTTTGTTAAAGCTACCTTATCTGGGACATGGATCTGAGGCACGCGCTCCCATCCCAATTCATGACCTGCCACCTTCTCCAAACCGTACCCCCTCCCATTCACCATCCTTTTCCTAGATACCATCCTTGCCAACTCACCCAGTATCCAGCATAGGCAGACTTCAGGAGCCATGATGAAATGAAATAGATTAATGAGCGGAATTTTGCCAGTTTTAAGCAGATGGTGTGAAAAATGGGGTGGAAACCATTTCCTAGCTGTAACATTCAGCTGCCAGTTGGTAAAAAGGCAAGTGGAATATCCCACCATGTAACACTGACGGGATGGGGTCTGATTGAGACTGCTCCACCAGCAATCTGTGTTTTAAACGATTGGGCGCCTTGGATAGGAAAAGTGAAATATTGAATCTTTGCACTCCTGAACACAGCCTCCCCGGGCAGTATATTCACCTGGACTTCTCTGGTGGGTGCGCCTGACATAATTCACACTAAAGATTGTGTGATGGGGGGTTGGCAGCAGAGGGTGGCGGGTGGGGGGGGGGGGGGGGGGTTGTTTGGAATTGTGGAGATATCAGGATTAAAGACCTGATAATCAGATGTAAAATGGTGAACGTTGATTTCCCATCAGCAGGGAGGGACAATCACAAAGGAAAACATAAAACATAGTACAGTACAGTACAGGCCCTTCAGCTCTCGATGTTGTGCTGAACTATGTCCAAACCCAAGATCAAGCTATCCCACTCCCTGTCATTCTGGTAGGGAAAATCCCAGCAGTGTAACTTAGATATCACTCTTTGTGCTAAAGAGAGGGATATGGGGGGAAGGTGGGGTCAGGATATTCAATTTAGTGATCAGCCCTGATAGACCCAGCTCGAAAGGCCTCCTCCTGCTTCTAGTTTCTATGTCAGTTGCATTTTGTACCTCTTGTGGGATTTTCTACTCCTGCAGCCAATCTCACCCAGCTACAGGTGCTTTGGTCCACCTTGTTGTCTAACGAGGGGCATACACACGATGGGTCGTGAGAGGGCTGCTCTTGGATTTTTTTCGAGAGTATCCTAGTGCTTCACGTTGTTAGTGTACGCTTGACCTGGACCATTTGATGGGCAACACGACAGCTCAGTGACTATCGCTGTGCTGTGCAGATACATGGATTTGGTCCTGTGTCTGTGGGAGTTTGCGCATTCTCCCCGTGCTTGCGTGGGTTTTCTCCGGGCAGTCCGGTTTTCTCCCACATCCCAAAGATGTGCTCTTAGGCTAATTGGGAAAACAAATTCTTCCTAAATTGTCTCAAATTTGGTTTTTAATCCATAGATCCATAAACATGGACAGGGATCGCGGGTAGAGCTGGGAACATCAGGGTGGCAGCACGGGCTCGTTGGGCCGAAGGGCCTGTTTCCCGTGCTGTTTTGTTCTTTGTTGTTCTAAAAACAGGAACACAAAACCCCACTCAATGTTCCCAAGATCCATTATAGATTTCACCAGATAACAAAACATTCCCAGCCGTAAAAGCTCATTAAGTACTTATCAAACTGCCTAAATATTTCATCCTTTACAAGGTAAAGATTTGAGTCCATAAGCCCACACTAAAGACAGCTTTCCTTCAATAACTCCTTTCATCATTCCATCAAATTGTGAATTCCAACCCTCACTGCAATAATGATAGATGAAGACAGCATTACTAATGTTATTAATAAGATATCCTTATATCTTATGCATACACTTATACAGGCATTGTATCTGTAGATGCTTATGCAGTCTATAGACTTAAACTAATGTCAACAAACAGCTATAAATCTTCTATAACTGATTTATTTTTAACTCTGTCAGACAAAGGCAGGCAGTCTTTTTAAAAAATTAAACAACTGTCCATTTAAAATCCTTGACAGGCATTGACCTGAACTATGTGACTATCAATGATTCAAATATCCCTGCAATTTCCTCCCTACCCTCCCCACACCGTCCTGGGATACACTTCATCAAGTCCCGGGGATTTATCTACCTTGATGCCCTTTAAGACTTCCAGCACCTCCTTCTCTGTAATATGTTCACTCCTCAAGACAACACTATTTATTTCCCCAAGTCATAGACAGCAGTGGGAAGTTGTGCGTGGAGCCTGAAGAGATTGGTGAGGCACTGAATAAATATTTCTCTTCGGTATTCACGCAGAGTGCTGGAAATGTAGCTGTGGAGAGCACTGAGGTACAGGGTTGCAAATTGGGGAGTATTGTAGTAGATAGGGAGGATGTGTTAGAAATTCTCGAGGGTTTGAAGTTGGATAAGTCCCCTGGGCCGGACGGGATTTACCCTAGGATTCTCTGGGAGGCAAGAGAGGAGATTGCAGAGCCTCTGGCTCTGATCTTCAGGTCCTCGTTGGTTACGGGTGTGGTTCCGGAGGACTGGAGGATAGCGAATGTGGTCCCATTGTTTAAGAAGGGGAAGAGAGACCTTCCTGGGAATTATAGGCCAGTGAGTCTTACTTCTGTTGTGGGCAAGGTATTGGAGAGAATTATTAGGGATAGGATTTATAGTTATTTAGAGAGAAATGAATTGATTGGGGATAGTCAGCATGGTTTCGTGAAGGGTAGGTCATGCCTTACTAACCTCATTGAGTTTTTTGAGAAAGTGACCAGAGAGGTGGATGGGGGTAAGGCGGTTGATGTAGTATATATGGACTTTAGTAAGGCGTTTGATAAGGTGGCCCATGGAAGACTTCTACAGAAAATGCAGATGTGTGGAATAGAGGGTGATTTAGCTAATTGGATTAGAAATTGGCTGGCAGATAGAAGACAGAGGGTGGTGGTTGATGGGAGATATTCATCGTGGAGTTCGGTGACGAGTGGTGTGCCTCAGGGGTCTGTTTTGGGGCCCCTGCTGTTTGTAATTTTTATAAATGATCTGGATGAGGGTATTGAGGGATGGATCAGTAAATTTGCAGATGATACTAAAGTTGGTGGTGTGGTAGATAGTGAAGAGGGGTGTTTTAGTTTACAGAGTGACTTGGACAAGTTGCAGAGCTGGGCCGAGAGGTGGCAAATGGAGTTTAATGTGGAAAAGTGTGAGGTAATGCACTTTGGCAGGAACAATAAATGTGTAGAGTATAGGGCTAATGGTAGGGCTCTTAATAGTGTTGAGGAACAGAAGGATCTTGGTGTATGTGTCAATAGATCCCTGAAAGTAGGCAGTCAAGTGGATAAAGTTGTTAAGAAGGCATATGGAGTCTTAGCTTTTATTGGTAGGGGGATTGAATTTAGGAGCCGCAGCATCATGTTGCAACTGTACAAAACTCTAGTGCGGCCGCACTTGGAGTATTGTGTGCAGTTCTGGTCCCCGCATTATAAGAAAGATGTGGAGGCATTGGAGAGGGTACAGAGGAGGTTTACCAGGATGTTGCCTGGTATGGAGGGCAGGTCCTATGAAGAGAGGTTGAAGGATTTGAGGTTGTTTTCGTTAGAAAGGAGGCGGCTAAGGGGGGATCTTATTGAAGCATATAAGATAATTAGAGGTTTGGATAGGGTGGACAGTGATAGCCTTTTTCCTAGGATGGAGAAAGCTAGCACGAGGGACACAGCTTTAAATTAAGGGGTATGAGTTATAGGACGGATATCAGAGGTAGGTTCTTTACTCAAAGAGTGATTAGGGAGTGAATGCCCTGCCTGCAGCTGTTGTAGATGCGCCAAGTTTGGTGGCGTTTAAGAGGTTAGTTGATAAGTATATGGAAGAGAAGGGAATGGTTTAGTTTGGAGGGGCATTGCTTTTTATTTTGGTCGGCACAACATCGAAGGCCGAAGGGCCTGTTCTGTGCTGTATTGTTCTATGTTCTATGTTCTATGTTCTATGTTCTATGTTCTATGTTCTATGTTCTATGTTCTATGTTCTATGTTCTATGTTCTATGTTCTATGTTCTATGTTCTAAGTTCCCTAACATCCATACTTTTCTCAACAGTAAATACTGATGAGAAGTATTCATTTAGGATCTCACTGATCTCTTGTGGATCTCCGCACAGATAATCTTGTTGATTCTTAGGAGACCCGACTCTCCCCGAGTTACTCTTTTGCCCTGTATGTATTTGTAGACAATTCCCATGGATGCAGTGCACTGGCTCAAGATTGCCCCCTACTGTCTCTCCCTCTTTGTTTTTGGTTTGATTGGTGTCTATGAGAAGGCTGGAGGCTTGTGAAGTTGAACAAAACTAACAACTCATAACTATTTTCAGCTCCAAGGGACAACCCTGCATGAGAACTAACTCAATGCTGACTCCTTCTAGCATCTCCTACACATTGTCTACCACCATGTGAAAGTAGGCAGTCAGGTCGAGAAGGTTGTTAAGAAGGCATATGGAGTCTTAGCTTTTATTGGTAGGGGGATTGAATTTCGGAGCCGCAACGTCATGTTGCAACTGTACAAAACTCTAGTGCGGCCGCACTTGGAGTATTGTGTGCAGTTCTGGTCCCCACATTATAAGAAAGATGTGGAGGCATTGGAGAGGGTACAGAGGAGGTTTACCAGGATGTTGCCTGGTATGGAGGGCAGGTCTTATGAAGAGAGGCTGAGGGATTTGAGGTTGTTTTCGTTAGAAAGGAGGCGGCTAAGAGGAGACCTGATCGAAACATATAAGATGATTAGAGGTTTAGATAGGGTGGACAGTGATAGCCTTTTTCCTAGGATGGAGAAAGCTAGCACGAGGGACACAGCTTTAAATTAAGGGGTGATAGTTATAGGACGGATATCAGAGGTAGGTTCTTTACCCAAAGGGTGGTTCGGGAGTGGAATGCCCTGCCTGCAGCAGTTGTAGATGCGCCAAGTTTGGTGGCGTTTAAGAGGTTAGTTGATAAGTATATGGAAGAGAAGGGAATGGTTTAGTTTGGAGGGCATTGCTTTTTATATTGGTCGGCACAACATCGAAGGCCGAAGGGCCTGTTCTGTGCTGTAATGTTCTATGTTCTATGTTCTATGTGACTCTACATCACCGTGTGGGTGACACTGCTATATTAACCCTTGCTCTGCTGAACATCCTGACACTACATTTAGATAGCCACATGAACAGAATGGGAATAGTGGGATACAAACGGATAGTCTAGTTAGGAACACAGGATCAGTATAAGCTTGGAGGGCCGAAGGGCCTGTTCCTGTGCTGTATTATTCTTTGTTCTTTACAATTCTCTCCTCTCAAACACTTTGTAAAACCTCCCTCAATAATTCCAGTTTTGGTCATTAGGTCTAATATCTCCTTATGTGGCTCTGTGGTATATTTTGTTTTTAATATTCCTGTGAAGTGCCAGCATTGTTTCATGTCATTGCGAGAGAGAGACAGAGAGGCAGAGATAGTGGGCGGGATTTTCCAGCAACTCTCGCAAAAATCTCACCCGAGATCAACGGAACATTGTATGGTCCGCACTGTCTACCCCCCTCATCCCCCACCCCCCCAACACCCACTACAATTCCCATGGCGCATGCAATGGGGAAATTCCACCCAGAGAAAGAGAGGAGTGAGAGAGGAATTCAGAGAGTGGGATAGAAAGATAAAGAGAGGGGTAGAGACTGGGGGAAGAGAGAGCAGATGATTGGATTGTGGGTTACACGAATGAGTTGGAAGATAAAGACAGCGTGCTGTGAGGGTGGAATTCTGGGCATGTTCTTTATTTCACATCTGATTTTCTTTAAAAGAGCCAATTATCGAGTGACATTGATCAGAGCTGCTTAAACAGCAGCATCATTCCATTCATTCCCTGTGACGTCATTCAGTGAAACAACATACATCATCAACAGCACCGTTTTGGTGGGAAATTTGTTCTGCAGTTTATTAACGATTATTTTTTGCAGCTTTCCTCACAGCATCACAATGATTATGGAATGCGAGCTGTTAAATCGGTATTAACAGCAGCTGGGAATCTGAAAGTCAAATATCCTGAGGAGAAGGAGGAAGTTCTCACCCTGCACTCTATCACTGATGTTAATCGGCCAAAGGTAACGTGTCTGCCCATTTCAGAACCTGCTCTGGCTAAAGAGAGATAAGCTCAGTAAAGTTTCACAACACCAATTTTAAATCCAACCAATTTATTTGATAGTAAATTCGCGAGCTTTCGACACTATGGCCTTCGTCAGGCAAATGCAGTGTTCTGGTCTGCAATAGCACTCATACCAACACAGACAGTCACAGATTGCTGATTAGAATGTGAATCCTTACATCTAACCTGCTATTCAAGTGTTAAAGTGGCTAACAATGTGTGTGAAGAGAATCCTGAGCATTGGTTAAAGAATTGTGTATAAAACCTCACTTACTGTGCTGTCTGGAGAAAATACACAATTCTCTAACCAAAGCTCAGGATTCCCTTCACACACATTGTTAGCCACTTTAACACTTGAATAGCAGGTTAGATGTAAGGATTCGCATTCTAATCAGCAATCTGTAACTGTCTGTGTGGATATGAGTGCCTCTGCAGATCAGAACGCTGCATTTGCCTGACGAAGGCACATAGCGTCGAAAGCTCGCGGATTTACTATCAAATAAATTGGTTGGATTTAAAATTGGTGTTGTGAAACTTTACTGAGTCTACCCCAGTCCAATGCTGGCATCTCTACATCATGACAGAGAGATAAGAACAGACAAACATAAGAAATAGGAGCAGGAGTCAGCCATCCAGCCCCTCGAGCCTGCCCCGCCATTCAATAAGATCGTGGCTGATCTGAAGTGGATCAGTTCCACTTTCCCACTTTCTCCCTTAATTCCCTTGTCTATCAGAAATCTATCTACCTGTGACTTAAATATATTCAGTGATGAAGCCTCCACCACTTCAATGGACAGAGAATTCCAGAGACTCACCACCCTCTGAGTGAAGAAGTTCCTCCTCAACTCCGATCTAAACTGATTTTGAGGCTGTGCCCTCTAGTCCTGCTATCCTTTCTAAACGGGAAGAATCTCTCTACCTCTACCCTATCCATCCCCTTCATTATCTCTATAAGATCCCTCACAATAAATCATTGTGTGAAACAGGTATCTCACACATATCGAGCACTCTCTTATTGAAGCACTCACTGGATTATTTGTCTGTAACTGTGTCCTTTCTCTTGATGGTACTATATCTGAAGTGAAGTCTGTCAAATATCTCAAATTATATGAACTTGTTCCTCACTCTATCGATTGAAATTGTATTTCTAAAAAAATGATTAGTGTTTTTACAGCATCTTTCATGATTTTGGGACATCCCAAAGTGACTTACAGACAATGAAATCTTTCTGAATTGTAATCCTTGTTATAGGAAACACAGCAGTGATTTTGGAACAGTGAGATCCCAGACTCAGTAATGTGACGGTGACCAAATAATCCATGTTAGTGATATTGGTTGAGGGATAAATATTGGCCAGGATATTGGCATAGACTCATAGAACTTCTAAAGTACAGAAAGAGGCCATTTGGCCCATCAAGTCTGCACCAAACATAATCCCAGCCAGGTATTTCCCCATATTCCTACATATTATACCACTAATCTACGCATCCCTGGACTCTAAGGGCAATTTTTAGCTTGGTCAATTAGCCTAACCCGCACATCTTTGGACTGTGGGAGGAAACCGGAACACCTGGAGAAAACCCACACAGACATGAGGAGAACATGCAAAATCTACACAGACAGTGACCCGAGCCAGGAATCGAACCCAGGTCCCTGGTGAAGCAGCAATGTTAACCACTGTGCTACTGTGCTGCTCTATTCCCCTAACCCCACATATTTATCCTGCTAAACCTCTGACACTAAGGGACAATTTAGCATGGCCAATGAACCTAACCTACACATCTTTGGACTGTGGGAGGAAACCAGAGCACCCGGAGGCAACCCACGCAAACATGGGGAGAATGTGCAAATTCTGCACAGACAGTGACCCAAGCTGGGAGTTGAACCCAGGTTCCTGGTGCAGTGAGGTAGCAGTGCTAACCACTGTGCCACCACACTGCCCAAGAACTCCCCTGTTCTTTTAATAGCGCTATGGGACATTTGAGTTCAAAAAAGACCTCCTATTAATGTTACATTTGAAAGAGAATGACAACTCTGACAATGCAGCACTCTCTCAGTATAATACTGAGATCTCTTCCTCACAGTGTATCTGTGAGTTACTCCATGTGACGAGAACATTATGCCTAATGGAACTCTCTAACATGGATTTCTTATAAAAATCCTCATATTATTGGGTCCTCCTAACGCTCTCATTTCCGAGGAGTTTGATGAAGATCTGTTGACACCTGCATCATTCCAGCTTCCTAACCATATTCATTTCTCCCTCTGTGTTTATTTCCAATTTCAGTTCCTCTCCCATGATATCCCGCTTTTTGACAGCATCATTTCCGATCTGTTCCCCGGGGTTGTTTTGCCCACTCGTCACCACGGTAACCTGGAAATTTGTATCCGAGAAATCATTCGTGGATTTAATCTTCAGCCATCGCCCTGGTTCATTGAAAAGATCATCCAGGTAAGATGACATTTAATGTGTCATTTCGATATTGAGTCTGCGCTGCCTGAGAGTGGGTGCACCGCGGTATATCCTTGGGCTGGGACAGGGGGTCAGGATTCTGGATTCAATCTCAGTTCTGTCAGTATTTGGACCAGGACTTTGAATTCCAATCGGAAGTGTGGATCTGCATCCCGGGTGAAGGTGTTGGGTCAGGTTGATACATTCCAGGGCTTTACAGGGAATTGGGCCTGAGAATGGAATCAGTTTCTGTTGAGACTTTGGGATGGAAGTTTTTTTTGTTCATTCGTGGGACATGGGTGTCTCTCACTGCTCTGCATTTATTGCCCAATCCCAGTTGCGCTTGGAGGGCAGCTGAGAGTCAACCTCATTGTGCTGGACTCGAGTGTAGGCCAGACCAGATAGGAATGGCAGATTTCCTTCCTAAAGACGTGAGTGAATTAGATGGGTTTTTCCAACAAGTGACAATGATTTCACAGACATCAGTAGATTCTGAATTCCAGATATTTTTTATTGAATTCAAATTCCATCATCTGCTGTGGCAGGATTCGAACCCGGGTTATAGAACCATTAGCTGAGTTTCTGGATTAATAGTCTAGTGATAATACCACTATGTTATTTCCTTGCTTCTGCTTAGCAGGTTAACAAGTAAGTTCAAGATGGAACAGCCCAGGGACCAACATCCAAGTTATTATATTTAACCAAAAGAGCAGTGGTTCTGGTATTGGTCCTTTGGGATGGTTACTGTCCAACATCCTCAAGTTCCTCTCGATGCATTCCATTCATCCCCAGTTGCTACCCAGGCCACGATAGAATTGACATTGTGTAATTAAGATTAGGAGTGAAAAAGTGTGCCTTGGAGATGGGACAAGTGGGTTTCAATCCGTAGGGAACTGACATCAGTTCTGGGGAAAGTGGGAGCTGTACCATGAAGATGGTCTTCACCTGATGTGGCAGGATGCTGGTGATAACTCGGGGGCTAGAGATAGTTTTAAACTGGAGTGTGGTGGCAGGGGTGTGTGTGGGGGGGGAGGGACTAGGGAATCATGTGACCATGTGAGAGGAAGATGTGCTAAAAGTAAGAGAAGGATAAGACATTACGGCAGGATAGCTACAATAATAACCAGAGTGTGGCAGGAAGGGAAAGAGTAAAGAAGCTTAAAGTGCCAAATATGGAAGAGTAGTAAAAAGCCAAAATTAAAGGCTGTGTCTCTGAATCCAGGATGAAGTCTCATAACACCAGGTTAAAGTCCAACAGGTTTATTTGTAGCAAACGTCACTAACTTTCAGAACTGGCTGTTCCTTCATCACGTTGGTGGGAGTTCTCTGAATCTACACAGAATTCCAAACAAAACATACACTGACAGCACAGATAGAGATAAATATATATTACCATTTCAGAGATATGATTACAAGGTGATCAAGAAATATTCAAGGAAATATGACATTTCAGAAGGACAAGGAAACTAGGGCAAAGTAATGGACTTTGTTAATTAATAATAACATCAGTATAGTAGTGAAACATGAACTTAGTTCTAAAGATTGAGATGTGGAATCAGTTTGGGTAGAGACAAAAAATAGCAAAAGTAAGGCCTCATAAGTGTAGCGACACTCTAGAAGATAGTATAACAGGAGAAATAGATAGTAAGAAATCTGCTACAATATTCATAGGTGATTTTAATCTTCACATTGATTGGCAAAAGGTAACCTGGGAGATTAGCTCATAGCATGAATTTAGGACAATTTCCTAAAATTTAAGAAAAATTTAAAAATTTAAGAAAAACTTGGATGGGTTCATGGATGAGAGAGCTGTGGAGGGATATAGTCCAGACAATAGTTTGGCACAGACAAGAAGGGCCAAAAGGCCTGTTTCTGAGCTGTAATTTTCTGTGGTTCTAAAATACTACATCCTAGTGTCAACCTAGGAGCAGGCTACTTTACAGCTAATATTGCACACCAAGACAGAATTACTAAATGAGCTCAAAACAAAGGAACCTCTAGACATTAATAATCATGGTACACTTTCACGTGTAAGTGTGGGTCTAAGACTAATGACTTAAGCCATTATGACAACAGAGTTGGGCAAAGTAAACTGGGAAAATAGCTTGAAAGGTAGGAAAATTGAGAAACAATAGCAGACATTTAAGGAGATATTACATAACTCTCAGCAAAGATTGAGGAAAAAAGACTCTATAAGAAAGATTAACTATCGCTGGTTAACAGAATGAGTTAAAGATAGAAACAAATTGAAAGAAAAAATGTCCAATATTGTGAAGATTAGTGATAGGGTAGAATATTGGACAGATTTTAAAATTCAGAAAAGAATGTCTAAAGAAGTACTCAAGAGGCAGAAATTAGAGTGTGAGAAAAAGCGAGCTCAAAATATATAAAAAGGTGAGAAGAGTTTCTAAAGTATTTTAAAAGAGTAACTAAACCATTATGGACTTTAGTAAGGCATTTGATAAGGTGGCCCATGGAAGACTTCTGCAGAAAATGCAGATGTATGGGATAGAGGGTGATTTAGCTAATTGGTTTAGGAATTGGCTAGCAGATAGAAGACAGAGGGTGGTGGTTGATGGGAGATATTCATCGTGGAGTTCGGTGACAAGTGGTGTACCTCAGGGTCTGTTTTGGGGCCCCTGCTGTTTGTAATTTTTATAAATGATCTGGATGAGGGTATTGAAGATGGATTAGTAAATTTGCAGATGACACTAAAGTCGGTGGAGTGGTAGATAGTGAAGAGGGGTGTTATAGTTTGCAGAGAGACTTGGACAAGTTGCAGAGCTGGGCCGAGAGGTGGCAAATGGAGTTTAATGTGGAAAAGTGTGAGGTAATGCACTATGGCAGGAATAATAAATGTGTAGAGTATAGGGCTAATGGTAGGATTCTTAGTAGTCTAGATGAACAGAGGGATCTTGGTGTGTATGTGCATAGATCCCTGAAAGTAGGCAGTCAAGTCGAGAAGGTTGTTAAGAAGGCATATGGAGTCTTAGCTTTTATTGGTAGGGGGATTGAATTTCGGAGCCGCAACGTCATGTTGCAACTGTACAAAACTCTAGTGCGGCCGCACTTGGAGTATTGTGTGCAGTTCTGGTCCCCACATTATAAGAAAGATGTGGAGGCATTGGAGAGGGTACAGAGGAGGTTTACCAGGATGTTGCCTGGTATGGAGGGCAGGTCCTATGAAGAGAGGTTGAAGGATTTGAGGTTGTTTTCGTTAGAAAGGAGGCGGCTAAGAGGGGATCTTATTGAAGCATATAAGATGATTAGAGGTTTAGATAGGGTGGACAGTGATAGCCTTTTTCCTAGGATGGAGAAAGCTAGCACGAGGGGACACAGCTTTAAATTAAGGGGTGATAGTTATAGGACGGATATCAGAGGTAGGTTCTTTACCCAAAGGGTGGTTCGGGAGTGGAATGCCCTGCCTGCAGCAGTTGTAGATGCGCCAAGTTTGGTGGCGTTTAAGAGTTAGTTGATAAGTATATGGAAGAGAAGGGAATGGTTTAGTTTGGAGGGGCATTGCTTTTTATATTGGTCGGCGCAACATCGAAGGCTGAAGGGCCTGTTCTGTGCTGTAATGTTCTATGTTCTATGATTGATCCCTTAAAGAGAGAGACTGGGAAAGTAATAAATGGGATCACCAAATAGTGAAAGCACTGGATTTCTTCACCTTGAAGACACAAAGATACCAAGAATATGTGAAAATCAGGAGGTTAAAGGAAAAGAGGAACTTAAAACAATCATAATCATGGGGCAAAATATATTGGGAAACTAGTTTGACAAGTAACAGAATCACACAATGAAGAAGAGGCTCTTCAGCCCATCTAGTCTGCACTAACTCGTGAGAAACACCTAACTTATCTACCTAATCCCATTTACCAGCACTCAGCCCCAGACCAGATGGTCTGTATCCCAGGTTTACAAAAGAAATGGGGATAGTAGATGAATTCGTTGTGATTTTCCAAAATTCCCAGATTCTGGAAAATTTCCAGTGGATTGGAGAATCACTAATATAACATCTCTTTCAAAAGGAGGAGGGAGATAGAAGACAGGAAAACATAGACAAGTTAGTCCAATGCCTGTCATTGGGAAAATATTAGAATCCATTATTAAGGAGGTAATAACAGGACATTTAGAAAATCAAAACATGATTTTGTGAAAGAGAACTCATGGTTTATTAATTTATCGATAATTCTTTGAGGAATTAACAGGCAACAGGATAAAGGGGAACCTGTAGATGTGATGACAAAGTGCAGTATCAAAGGCTATGCCACAAAGTAAGAGCTCATGGTGTCAGGGTAACATATGAACACATACAGAGGATTGGTTAGCTGACAGGAAGCAGAGATATTTGGAGTTGACAAGCTATAATAAGCAGAGTGCCCCAGGGGTCAGTGCTAGGAACAATTTACATAAATTACCCAGATGAAAAGACAAACTCTGTTGTTCTAAATTTGCTGATGACACAAAAGTAAGTCAGAAAGTAAGTTCCAAAAGCACATAAAGAACTTACGAAGGAATTAGGAGTGGGCAAAATTGGCAGATGGAGTATATTCTGGGAAAGTATGAACCTGTTCACTTTGGCAGGTGGAATATTAAGCTGTATACTACTTAAATTGAGAGACATTGCAGCACTATGAGACACAGAGGGATCTGAGTGTCTTAGTAAAGGAATCTGGAAAAGCTAGTTTGCAGGTACAGCAAGTGATTCAGAAGGGAAATGGAATGTTGGTGTTTATTGCAAAAGGAATGAAATATAAAAATAGGGATACGTCACTATAGTTGTACAGGGCTTTGGTGAGACCACATCTGGAATGAAGCTTGGTGTCCTTACTTAACAGAGGATATAACTCCATAGGAAACAGTTCAAAGAAGGTTGATCCATCTGATTCCTGGGATGAAGGATGTTATGGAATGAGCAAAGGTTGAACAGGTTTGGTTTGTATCCATTGGAGTTTAAAAGAATAAGAGGTGATTTTATTGAAACATATAAGATGGTGAATGAATGATGAATTTTGGTGTGGCATGGTAGCACAGTGGGTTAGCACTGCTTCACAGCTCCAGGGACATGGCTTTGATTCCTGGCTCAGGTCACTGTCTGTGTGGAGTTTACACATTCTCCACATGTCTGCATGGGTTTCCTTTGGGTGCTCCAGTTTTCTCCCACAGTGCAAAGATGCATGGGTTAAGTTGATTGGCCATGTTAAAAACTGCCCCTTAGTGTGCTGAGGTGCATAGGTTAGAGAGATTAGTGGGTATAATATGTAGGGATATGGGGGTAGGGCCTGGGTGGGATTGTGTTCAGTGCAGACTCGATGGGCTGAAGGGCCTCTTTCTGCCCTGTAGGGTTCAATGATTCTATGGTGAAGAGTCAAGGTGGATGCTGGGAGGATGCCTCTGCATGTGGGGAAGTCTGGGCCGCACAACGTGAAAATTACAATCTTTCATTTCAGACAGAGATAAGGAGATTTTCATTCCTCTCAGGATGGTTAATCTGTGGAATTCTCTTCCCAGAGAACAGTGGAGGCTGAATCATTAAACAGATTCACAGCTGAGTTAGTGTCAGGGGTAATGGGGAGATGGACAGGAAAACAGTGTAAAAGTCACAATCAGATCTATTCAAACGACCTATTGCTATTCTCAGTCCCAATGTCCTTGTGTCCCCTTGTCTGAAAAGACCCACTTACTGTAACTCACTATTTCCTTCATCCAATCTGACACCGATCCCCTTTCCACTTATTAAGGAGGTAATAACAGGACATTTAGAAAATCAAAACATGATTTTGTGAAAGAGAACTCATGGTTTATTAATTTATCGATAATTCTTTGAGGAATTAACAGGCAACAGGATAAAGGGGAACCTGTAGATGTGATGACAAAGTGCAGTATCAAAGGCTATGCCACAAAGTAAGAGCTCATGGTGTCAGGGTAACATATGAACACGTACAGAGGATTGGTTAGCTGACAGGAAGCAGAGATATTTGGAGTTGACAAATCCCCTTTCCACCCCCCAATTCCACGTGCTTCAATTTGTTAAAGGATCTTTTTAATGCGTTGCTTTATTAAACATCTTTATAATTTCCACAGAGAACACCCACTGTATTCATCATTGTGCTCTGTTACATGAACAAAAAACTCACCTAAATTAGCCAAGCTCAATCTGCCTTTTACTAAACCGTGTTGACTCTTCTTAATTCACTCAAAATCTCTGAGTTTCCATTGATTTGTTTTCTGATTATTGTATCTAGAATCTTACCCACCACCAATATCAAACTCACCATAGAACATAGAACATAGAACAATACAGCACAGAACAGGCCCTTCGGCCTTCGATGTTGTGCCGACCAAAATAAAAAGCAATGCCCCTCCTAACTAAACCATTCCCTTCTCATCCATATACTTATCAACTAACCTCTTAAACGCCACCAAACTTGGCGCATCTACAACAGCTGCAGGCAGGGCATTCCACTCCCTAATCACTCTTTGAGTAAAGAACCTACCTCTGATATCCGTCCTATAACTCATACCCCTTAATTTAAAGTTGTGTCCCCTCGTGCTAGTTTTTCCATCCTAGGAAAAAGGCTATCACTGTCCACCCTATCCAAACCTCTAATTATCTTATATGTTTCAATAAGATCCCCCTTATAGCCGCCTCCTTTCTAACGAAAACAACCTCAAATCCTTCAACCTCTCTTCATAGGACCTGCCCTCCATACCAGGCAACATCCTGGTAAACCTCCTCTGTACCCTCTCCAATGCCTCCACATCTTTCTTATAATGTGGCGACCAGAACTGCACACAATACTCCAAGTGCGGCCGCACTAGAGTTTTGTACAGCTGCAACATGATGCTGCGGCTCCTAAATTCAATCCCCCTACCAATAAAAGCTAAGACTCTAAGCCTTCTTAACAACTTTATCCACTTGACTGCCTACTTTCAGGGATCTATTGACACATACCCCAAGATCCTTCTGTTCCTCAACACTATTAAGAGCCCTACCATTAGCCCTATACTCTACACATTTATTGTTCCTGCCAAAGTGCATTACCTCACACTTTTCCACATTAAACTCCATTTGCCACCTCTCGGCCCAGCTCTGCAACTTGTCCAAGTCACCAGTTATTGGGAATGTTCCTACATCCTTTCCCATTCCCCAGTTTCCTCTTGTCTTGGGATTTTGTCCACCCCCACTTCCTTCAGCATCCTGTGATGGCAAAGTGTCGATCTTCACCCTATCCATTACCTCTACTAATTCCACTTGACTGACATTTAAACAGCATCCTCTTCCTAGTAAATACTGATACAAATTACACGTTAAGTAATTTAAATGTACGTTAAAAATGGTGAGTGAGTGGAATCGGCCGCCATCAATGGCAGTGGAGGCGAACTCACTGGAGTCTTTTAAGAGACTTCTGGATGAGTATATGGGATTTCATAGGATTGAGGGTTATAGATAGGCCTGGTAGGTAATGGGATATGATTGGCACAACTTGTGGGCTGAAGGGCCTGTTTGTGCTGTAGTGTTCTATGTTCTATGTTCTATGTTCTATGTTCTATTAAGCACTGTGCCTCTATGCATAAAGCATCTTTGTTTTTAATTGGCTCTAGTGTATCTTTTATTATTTACAGCAGTGGAATATTTGTGGGATTATTTTTCTGTGGACCATGTTTCCATTCTCACGTTCTCTCCCCCCTTCTCTCTCCACCTTTGACCTTTCACACTGAAGGGTTCACCTGCTTTGCACCATTTAGTTCCATTTCCCCAGTAAGATACCAACAGCAGAGGATTCTCCATACCTGGTTTTGGGATTGTCAAACTCAATCATTCAGAGAGCAGAAAGAGATTGTTTTCTCCATTGGGATTTCTTTACTCAACAAGATGAATGGACCTGAACAGCTGGATTGTTTTTCCCCTCAGATTTATGAAATGATGCTGGTCCGCCATGGCTTCATGCTGGTTGGGAGTCCCCTGGGGGGTAAGACGTGTGCACTGAAGGTGCTGGCTGGTGTGTTGGAGTTACTGGAAGTGAGAGAGCTGATGGATGAATATAGAGTACAGTACATCATCATCAATCCTAAAGCCATCAGCATGGGACAGCTTTACGGCAGCTTTGACCCAGTCTCACATGAGTGGAGTGATGGTGAGTGTGGACTCCACATAGGGATGATTTCAATGCCACTCAGGAACACATTCAGGACACAAATCTGAAACTACCCTCACAAAGATTATTTGTGTCTATAATACAGTTATCAAAAGTCACTGACTGAGATTTTCCAGCCCTTCCTGCCAGTGGCATCCTTCAGTTCCACTGAAAAACACCCCTACCATCTGTTCCGAGAGTGGGAATGGTAAATCATATCAAATGTGTAGAGTCCGGCGGGACTGGAAGATCCAGCCAGCAGGACTGGAAAATTCAGTCAGCAGGACTGGAAGATCCAGTCAGTGGGACTGGAAGATCCAATGGCCTTCACAGTGGGAAAACTTGTCAAGGGGGTGGGGGGGGTGAAGGAGAGGGGAAATGAGGTGGAGGGAGGTGGAGGAGGGGAAGGGGAAGGGAGGGCTGCAGGGAGGAGAGGGGTAGCTTGAAAAGGAGGTAAGGAAGGAGAGGCTGGAAAATTCTGACCATTCGTTTTAGAATTTTTTTTTGCGAAGTAAACCGCGGATAATGTTAAAATGTGCGGATAATTGTTGAAATATCAGGTGAAGCATTTCTGGAATTTTACAACTTGACAAACAGATTGGAAAGAGGATAATGAATATTGTGTTTGATTTAGTCAATGGACAGAAGGTTATTATACACCACAGACACAGGGAAAGAGAGACCTTCCAGGGAATTATAGGCCAGTGAGTCTTACTTCTGTGGTGGGCAAAGTGTTGGAGAGAATAATTAGGGATAGGATTTATAGTTATTTAGAGAGTAATGAATTGATTGGAGATAGTCAGCATGGTTTTGTGAAGGGTAGGTCGTGCCTTACTAACCTCATTGAGTTTTTTGAAAAAGTGACTAAGGAGGTGGATGGGGGTAAGGCGGTTGATGTGGTATATATGGACTTTAGTAAGGCGTTTGATAAGGTGGCCCATGGAAGACTTCTGCAGAAAATGCAGATGTATGGGATAGAGGGTGATTTAGCTAATTGGGTTAGGAATTGGCTAGCAGATAGAAGACAGAGGGTGGTGGTTGATGGGAGATATTCATCGTGGAGTTCGGTGACAAGTGGTGTACCTCAGGGGTCTGTTTTGGGGCCCCTGCTGTTTGTAATTTTTATAAATGATCTGGATGAGGGTATTGAAGGATGGATTAGTAAATTTGCAGATGACACTAAAGTCGGTGGAGTGGTAGATAGTGAAGAGGGGTGTTATAGTTTGCAGAGAGACTTGGACAAGTTGCAGAGCTGGGCCGAGAGGTGGCAAATGGAGTTTAATGTGGAAAAGTGTGAGGTAATGCACTATGGCAGAAATAATAAATGTGTAGAGTATAGGGCTAATGGTAGGATTCTTAGTAGTCTTGATGAACAGAGGGATCTTGGTGTGTATGTGCATAGATCCCTGAAAGTAGGCAGTCAAGTCGAGAAGGTTGTTAAGAAGGCATATGGAGTCTTAGCTTTTATTGGTAGGGGGATTGAATTTCGGAGCCGCAACGTCATGTTGCAACTGTACAAAACTCTAGTGCGGCCGCACTTGGAGTATTGTGTGCAGTTCTGGTCCCCACATTATAAGAAAGATGTGGAGGCATTGGAGAGGGTACAGAGGAGGTTTACCAGGATGTTGCCTGGTATGGAGGGCGGGTCTTATGAGGAGAGGCTGAGGGATTTGAGGTTGTTTTCGTTAGAAAGGAGGCGGCTAAGAGGGGACCTTATCGAAACATATAAGATGATTAGAGGTTTAGATAGGGTGGACAGTGATAGCCTTTTTCCTAGGATGGAGAAAGCTAGCACGAGGGGACACAGCTTTAAATTAAGGGGTGATAGTTATAGGACGGATATCAGAGGTAGGTTCTTTACCCAAAGGGTGGTTCGGGAGTGGAATGCCCTGCCTGCAGCAGTTGTAGATGCGCCAAGTTTGGTGGCGTTTAAGAGGTTAGTTGATAAGTATATGGAAGAGAAGGGAATGGTTTAGTTTGGAGGGGCATTGCTTTTTATATTGGTCGGCGCAACATCGAAGGCCGAAGGGCCTGTTCTGTGCTGTAATGTTCTATGTTCTATGTTCTGTGTTCTGTGTTCTATGTTCTATGACACTGCTTCATCTTTTTAACTTCATCCTTTCACAACCGTTTAAGATGGATATGGACCCAGAACTGTATGTTCCTCACAAACTTTAACAACAGCTAATGTATCAGAAAACTCATTCTGACACAGTCGCTGCTGTCCCTGTGTTGGGTAACAGGGACATTGTCCCAGCACTCTGCATTCACTGACTGTCTTGGATTTCTCAATACAGTAAAGAATAATATTGACATTGGAAGTGAGTGTTTTCTGTGTTGTGGGCTGTTTGACGTTCCCATTGATTTCCAGACACCAATCCCAGCTACTCCTCAATAATTTTTTTATATTCCTCCCTGAGGCATGGGTGTCGCTGGCTGGGTCAGTATTTATTGTCCATCCATAATTGCCTGCAGGCTGTTGAGAGTCAACCACATTGCTGTGGCTCTGGAGTCACATGTAGGCCAGACAGGGTAAGGACAGCAGATTTCCTTCCTTAAAGGACATTAATGAACCAGATGGGTTTTTCCAACGATGGGTCATCAGGAGATTCTTAATTCCAGATTTTCTTTTATTGAATTCAAATTCCACCATCTAACGTATGGCGGGATTCAACCCAGATTCCCAGAACATTAACTGAGTTTCTGGATTAATACCATTAGACCATTGGCTCCCCCTGAATATGTGCTCTTGATAAGGAGATGCCAGCACTGGACTGGGGTAAAAAATGTGCTCTTGTCCAGTGTAAAATGTTTGAAGTGAATTGCCGGTGAATCTTCAGCAAGGTTTGAAGACTGATTCTCTGGATTTGATTTGTCAATTGCCACATTCAATAGAACGATAGAATTTCAGAGGCTATTTGGCCAGTCATGTGGATGCTAGCTTTCTGAAGGTTCAGTTCACCTGGGATCATTTCCCTATAACCCCGCAAATGTCTCCTTTTCACATAAGGGGCAAAACTTTTCCAAAAATTTTCCAAATCTGGAATTTTCAGGCCATTCACTTCCCACCACTGCTATCAGCGAGAATGGAGAATTCGATGCTCAGAGTTGGCTAATACTGCAGTGTGATGTGGCAGTTGTTTACTCTGCAAAGTAAGCTCTGGAAACTGTTTGATTTGCATTGTTCAGGATTTACAGAGATGATTTGGAGTTGGAGACCTAAGTGTAGTGTGTCAAAATTCGCAGGTGACGCTAAGATAAGTAGCAGGGCAAAGTGTGCAGAGAATGCTGAAAGTCTGCAAAGGGATATAAATAGTCTAAGTGAGTGGACGAGGGTCTGGCAGATGGAGAACAGTGTTGATAAATGTGAAATCATCCATTTTGACAGGAATAACAGCAAAATAGATTATTATTTAAATGGTAAAAAATTGCAGCATGCTGCTGTGCAGAGGGATCTGGGTGTCCTTGTGCAGGAATCTTGTTTGCAGGTAATGAAGAAGGCAAATGGAATTTTGTCCTTCATTGCTGAAGGGATGGAGTTTAAAAACAGCGAGGTTATGTTGCAGCTGTATAAGGTGCTGGTGAGGCCACACCTGGAGTTACTGTGTACAGATTTGGTCTCCTTACTTGAGAAAGGATATACTGGCACTGGAGGGGGGGCAGAGGAGATTCACCAGGTTGATTCCAGAGTAGAGAGAATTGGCTTATGAGGAGAGACTGAGTAGCTATACTCGTTGGAATTCAGAAGAATGAGAGGAGATTTTATAGACACACATAAGATTATGAAGGGAATGGATAAGATAGAAGCAGGGAAGTTGTTTCCAGTGGCAGGTGAAACTAGAACTAGGGGCATAACCTCAAAATAAGGGGGAGCAGATTTAGGACTGAGTTGAACATAGAACATAGAACATTACAGCGCAGTACAGGCCCTTCGGCCCTTGATGTTGCGCCGGCCAGTGGACCCTCTAACCTAAATTATTCCAATATCATCCCTATGCCTATCCACCGAACATTTGAATGCCCCCAAAGTAGGCGAGTCGACAACTGCTGCAGGCAGGGCATTCCGCACCGTCACCACCCTCTGTGTGAAGAACCTGCCTCTGACATCTGTCCTATAACTACCACGCGGAGGAACTTCTTCACACAAAGGGTTGTGAATCTGTGGAATTTCCTGCCCAGTTGGGGCTCCCTCATTGAATGTTTTTAAAACAAGGATAGATAAATTTTTGAACAGTAAAGGAATTAAGGGTTATAGTGAGTGGGCGGGTTAGTGGAGCTGAGTCCACAAAAAGATCAGCTGTGATCTTATTGAATGGCGGAGCAGGCTCGAGGGGTCAGATAGCTGACTCCTGCTCCTTGTTCTTATGTTCTTATGTTGTTGTGACAGGAGTCCTGGCGAATGTCTTTCAAGAACATGCCACCAGCCCCACCAAAGTGGTGTATCTTTGACGGTCCGGTAGATGCAGTGTGGGTGGAGAACATGAACACAGTCCTCGACGACAACAAGAAGGTAACTATGAGCACTGGAGACAGGCTGAAACTTGCAAAGACTCAGCAGGTTATTTGACACTAAGCTCAGACTGGTACAACTCTAACACTTCAATATGGACCATTGTATTCGGCAGAATTCCAGTGCCTATAATCAAATCCTATTCATTCTGCTTCAGCTGTGAAGAATAATCATTTGAATGAAGATTCCCACATAATCCCCTCTGGGACTAGAAAAGCATTTGATTCTGTTTGAAATGTCTAATACCATTAGCGAGGAAATCTGCTTTATTCTATTGTCATCTTTCTAATGTTTATTACACTAAAACTATGAAGTGATAACATTTCCTTTATTTCTCACTGAGAAGCTGTATTTGGATCCAGGTGTTTTTATGTCACTCTCTGAGTGTACCGCGTGGATTGTATATTAACGTCAAGCTTATCGATGTCCTGCAGCTCTGCCTGATGAGCGGTGAGATTATTCAGATGAGCTGCCAGCAGAATATAATATTTGAAGTCCTGGATCTGAAGCAGGCTTCACCGGCAACAGTCAGCAGGTGGGTAAAGGAACAGGGTGGCACAGGCATTAGTGTGAGGTGAGGGGAGAAGGTGGAGACACCCAGTGGCTGCGGGCACAGGATTAGGGTGGGGGCAAGGGGAACATGACTGCCTCATAGCGCCAGGATTCCAGGCTCAATTCCCAGCTTGGGTCACTGTCTGAGCGGAGTTTGTATGTTCTCCCCATGTCTGTGTGGGTTTCCTCAGGGTGTTCAAGTTTCCTCCCACAGTCCAAAGATGCACAGGTTAGATGAATTAATGCTAAAATTGCCCCTTCCTGTCAGGGGGATTAGGAGAGTAAATGCATGGGGATAGGGCCTGGATAAGATTGTGTTCAGTGCAAACTCGATGGGCCGAATGGCCTCCTTCTGCACTGCAGGGTTCTATAATTCTATGATTCCTGAGCTGCAAATGTACCAGAGGGAGCCACTCTGAGTGTGAAACTCATATTTTTGCTGCTTTGTGTCCAGACTGAGGCCTCGCTTTACGAGAGTTATTTCACGCCGGAATCTCCAGTATTCAGGGCTCCCATTTCTCCGGCGATGAGAGGGTTCTCCTGGTGGGAGAAGGAGAGAGTTCTCCCCAGTCTCCTGGACAATATTTAACCTCCCACCATGATTCTGCCATACGCACAACGTAAATCAGCTGCTTGGTTCCCATAGCAACTGGAGCGTTTCATTGGCTGTGAAGCGAGAGTACACATAGAACACTACAGCACAAACAGGCCCTTCAGCCTACAAGTTGTGCCAATCATATCTATACCTACCAGGCCATAGAACTATTTGTAATTCCCAATTCCATTAAATTCCATGTATTCATCCAGAAGTCTCTTATCAAGACCCCAGCGAGTTCACCTCCACCACCACCGACGGCAGCCGATCTCAAATCCCGGGCTTGTCAGAGTCAAGTTGGGCCGGGGTGGGGGTGGGGGGGAACATGTGTTGGGGGAGGTGGAGGGGCATGGGCACCATGACCGCTGACCAGGGTGCTTGTTGGGTAAGGGGGGGGTGGTGAGAGGAATATTGAAATGATGTGGAGATGCCGAGGTTGGACTGGGGTAAACACAGTAAGAAGTCTCACAACACCAGGTTAAAGTCCAATATGGAGAAGCAGGATGGGTGTTACATGTTATAAACCTCCCAATCCAGGGAGAGATTAAATATAAAGTTACAAAATGTCTTCTTCCAAAATCCTCACCCTCGTTCATAAAAACCCAGTCGCTACATTTAACTTCCTTATAAAAAACAAGCATTTGTATTTACAAAGTCTTTATAAGCACTTGAAGCTGTTAGTTAAACAGTGAATTAGCAGGAATGTGAGGAGAGGTTGGGAACTCTATCGATTAGCTCTCGCAGTATAACAGAAATGGCTTATGTTACTCGACATAAGAATTAGCAAACACTCTTTGTTTCACACTGCAGACTCGTATTCTTAAGAGAGTTATTTTCAAATATTTAAAGGACGGGATGTTTAAATCAAAACAAAATACTGCTGGAAATCTGAAATAAAAACAGAATTTCCTGCAAAACCTCAGCAGGTCAGGCAGCATCTGTGGAGAGAGAAACAGAGTTAACGTTTTGAGTTGAAATAACCTTTCTACAGAATTGAAGAGGGAGAGAAGTGGAGGATCTCATTGGAGAGATGGGTGGAGGGGGGAGATAGGAGAGAAGGGCAGGGATAGGTCAGAGCAAAGGAGAGATTGACCAAGATGTCAAAGACATGGGAAAAAGAGATTGGGGTTGTGTTGGGGCAAATCAAGAGAAACAAAAAGAGATTTAAATTCCTTGATATCCTGACAGATCATATGGCAGTTCCAATGGGTTTTTGTACTCTTTATGCACAGTCTTGTCTAATTTTATAAACTCCAAAGAGCACCTGACCTCTCCCAAAGCTCTCCCAGGATTGAATACAACCCTCCCTCTCCAAAGAACTCTGGTAGCTTTATACCCTCTCCCACCTAGGCTAATGTGCACACATTGGGTTTTAGAGATTCCATGAATGAATCTTCGATCTGACTAACTGTGAACCATTGATAGACAACTCTTCATTCCCCTGACCCACTGAGGAAAATGGCAAGCTCTGGGGTCAGGTTCAGGGTTTGGGTTCAGTTCTCCAAGGTCGAGAGTCGGGTTCAGGGGTCAGAGTTCAGGGACCAAGTTGAGAGGTCGGATTCAGGGGTCTGCCCGGGTCCATGGTCCACAGTTAGGATTCAGGGGTCCAAGGTCAAAGGTCTGGGTTCAGGGGGCGTCTGTGCTGTTTTTCCTCTCGAACACGGGAGGAAGGATACTCTCTGGTTGCTCCCCATAGCTCTGTACAAACTCAGGAAAACTGATCCCTGTCGGAGTGACCTTACTGCTAGTAAGGTCAAAAACTGAGAGAAAAACCTTTTAACCATCACTTCACATCCCAACTGAGTAAAGCAGGGAAATGTGATTAAAACCAGGGAGTGACTGTATCCTGTAAACTTGCTAATCCTGTACAATCCTGCATTCTGTAATCTGTACTGAATGTTGTACAATTAAATGTAACTGTAAGTGAGGAGGTCCCAGTAATTCTTGACTTTCTGTCCAGCTGTTGTGTGACTGCTGTATGGGGTTATCAGAAATGTTAAAACATAATTCTATAGAATTCTACACTACCCAAGGAGGCCATTCAATCCATTGAGTCTATACCAACTCTGTAAAAAAGTATCTTTCCCCAGGCCCTATCCCCATTACCCCATTTACTTCTCCTCCCCTAGCCTACATATCACAGGACACTAAGGGGCAATTTAGCACAGCCAGTTCACCCAACCCTCACATCTTTAGACTCTCGGTGGAAGCTAGAGCACCCGGAGGAAATCCACGCAGCCACGGGGAGAATGTGCAAACTCCACACAAACCCAAGACCAGAATTGAACCCGGATCCCCAGTGCTGTGAGAGAGCAGTGCTAACTGCTGTGCTAACTTGCCACATTAACTAGGGTTAACTTTTCTGTAGTTTAGATTACTCCTTGGCCGCTAAGTAATGTTTAGATGCTGTTGCTTTTAGTTTGTCACAGCAAATGTTTTAAAACTTGAAAACATTTTGTACAATTATATCAGTCACTGGGAATTCACATATTGCTTTAAAAGTTATCAGTCTCTCTGGGGATGGGAAGATTAGATTTGCCATATATGACTCTTATTAAAAGGTGAAGAGTGAGTGTGGGAGTTTCTTGTGCGAAGATGCTGCCACTGCTTTGGTGAATGTTAGTCTCTTGTGAAGAATTGTCCATTGCACTCATCACTATCCAGGCTTAAAGGACAAAACAGTCTGACATGGGAAATAACCTCTGGTGTGGCTCCCTTTCTGTTGAGCAGATGTGGAATGATTTACATGGAGCCAATGAATCTGGGCTGGGAGCCCTTGGTCCGATCTTGGTTAGTGACAAAGTTACCTGAACAGCTCAGCACGGAGCAGAGGCAGACAGTACAGGTATGTTCCTGAGCTCCTTTCACAGAACCAACCTCATCACTTCATCCTCATTTCACCATGTTTTAATCAGCATTGAAAAATCTTTCGAGCTGATGTATAATGTTGTGAAATTAAGTGTCACTGTAAATGAGGAGACCCCAGTAATTCTTGGCTTTCTGTCTAGCTGTTGTTTGACTGGTTGTTGCCCCCGTGTTTGGAGTTTGTCCGGAAGTGTAATTTAGTGGTACAGTCCTCTTCCGTGCATCTGACTGTCCATGCTGAAAATCTACCAGTTTGTTGGCAGGAATCAGGTAAGGTGCTTCACCTGTGGGGAGTAAAAGATGTGGATAGATAGATCGGGAGCAAGATTCTGATCCACAATTCCACTAAAGATCAGGCAATGTGCCAATGGAGAAGGGGAAAAGCTGACAGTGTGGCCTAACCCAATCTGAATACCCCCCCAGTGACACTCACTCCAGCTGACATTCTGCCCCACGTCCATTTCCCTCCCACCTACCTCAGTTCCTGCCCCTCCCTTCCCGATGTTAAAGATGGCAGTATGATAGAGAAAGGTCTAGCAACAGAAATGGCCTCCAGATTATTAGAAATAGGAGCAGGAGTTAGGGCTATTGGACTCCTCCAGCCTGCTTTGCCATTCAATAAGATCACGGCTAGTCTGACTGTGACCTAACTCCATTTTCCCTCCTCTCATAGAACATAGAACATTACAGCGCAGTACAGGCCCTTTGGCCCTCGATGTTGCGCCGGCCAGTGGACCCTCTAACCTAAACTATTCCAATATCATCCATATGCCTATCCACCGACCATTTGAATGCCCCCAAAGTAGGCGAATCCACAACTGCTGCAGGCAGGGCATTCCACGCCTTCACCACCCTCTGTGTAAAAAACCTGCCTCTGACATCTGTCCTATAACTACCACAATTGCTTCTTCTCCATTCTCCTCAACTGTCTTTGTCTGCCTCAGCTTTGAGTATTTTCACTGCTGTCTGGGAAGAGAGATCCACACTCTGAAAGAACAGAATTCCCCTCATGTTCTTCTTAAATAAGAAATTGCTGAATTTGAAAATATTTCATCCGATACCAGATTCCCACATGAGGGTAAACATCCCCTTAATGACCCGTTCTGGTACATTTGTAACCCCAATAAGTGGGGGCCCAACCTGCTCAACTTCCTTCAAAAGACAAACCCCTTCATCCCAAGAATCTACCTCGTCAGCCTTCTCTGAACTGCTTCCGTTGCAAGTCTATCCATCCTTAATGAGACCAAAATTGTGCACAGTGCACAAGACACCATAGTGGTGTCACTAAGCCCCTGTTTAAAGGCACAGATCATGCTTTGAAGGAGTTGGCCTACTTTAGGCCCTCCATTGGCTCCGACACACTTGGTCATAGTCATAGAGATTTACAGCATGGAAACAGGCCCTTTGGCCCAACTTTCCATGCTGCCCTTTTTTTTATAAATCTCTAAGCTAATCCCAATTGCCCGCATTTGGCCCATATCCCTCTATATCCAGCTTACTCATGTAACTGTCTAAAGACTTTTTAAAAGACAAAATTGTACCCGCCTCTACTACTACCTCTGGCAGCTTATTCCAGACATACCAGTAAAGGCCTTGGTCACCTTGAGACTGGGGAGGTTTGTTGACCATTTGACCCCGTTGCCCTTGAACTGCTTCACCTGCTATTGGAATGAGCTGGTTGGCAGACCCAGGGTTAAGGAGAAGTTGTAGGAGTGACACAAGATGGAGGGAGCTTTGGGAACCAGGGGTCCACATACAGCAGCTGAAACATGTGGGGTTTTATCAAACAATAGGACAGGTCTAATGGACAGTCTCATTCTGCCTAACATTAACAAACAAGGCTCTCAGTGACTGCCATCTTGTAATTGTAGCTTCACCAAAGATGCTGTTGACCAGAGTGAGGAGACATTTCAGGCCCTGAAAACAATGGATGAAGAGAGTTTCTCCTCCAGGGTACAGAAAGCCCAGGAGGAAATCACCAACTATCTGATAGCTTACGGCTTCTTCTCGATAGTCTGGTCCATCGGTGCCATTCTTGACCTTCCATCGAAGCAAAGGTAATACTCTGGGGCTGAAATACTAATCAAACATCCCCTCCCTGCCGCGCTCCTATTGTAGAACAGTGAACTTGACAGTTTAGTCCAGGGTTTGATAATCACCATGGTTTTAATTTTCAATTGCTCAGAACAGTCGTAAACCCTCCTTCATTGCTTCAGACAATAACATCCTGTGGAGCTCTTTGTGAAATGTGAGGCCACTCTCCCTGAGCAGAGGGCAGTTAGGATTGAGAGTTATGTGTAGACCTGATCAGGTAAGGACAGTAGATTTCCATCCCTTTACTGGATGGTTTTTTACAGACATTAACATTGCTTTCATTGAGGTGAGCTTTCAATTGCAGATTTTATTAACTGAATTCAGGTTTCGCCAGCTATCATGGTGGGATTTGAACCTGTGTCCCTTGAGCCTCTGGATTACTAACCCAGAGACATTACCATTGCCAGGAGGAAGTATAGAGGGCAAAATACTCAAAGAGTAGAACTAAAACGAGGCATGGCAACCAGAGGGACAAGGCGAGGAGAGGCAGCACTTTCACTGTTATCTGTCCCCTGAAGGGGAGATGGTTACATTTCACCATTTAAAGCCCTTTTGGGTGGGAATAGACTGAAAAAAAATGAGAGGAAATGGAAAACATGTTACAGAAGATTGAAACCCTTTCTTAGATCAATTGTGTTTTCATAAACTTTATTTTCTGTTCTTGATTTAGATGAATAGTTATGCAGTTAATTAAAGTGTGACCTTAAAATGCAATCAGATATGAGATCATTAATCATTCTAATTTATATCATTGAATTATGTTATGTTTATCAATGAATCCACTGTAAGAGTTTGTGTCCTATCAAAAACAAAACCAGGGAGTGACATTAAAATTGGGCTGAAAATTAGATGATTGGTCATAAGATTGCATAGGATATAAAACACATTACAGACCATTCAGCCCAAATAAGTGCTAGCACTTATGCTTCTTTTTCAATTCCTTTTTCCCAATTCTCATCTAAGTTTGTTGGTGTAAATTTCCTTTTCACTCATGTGAGACCTCTGGAGATGTAAAAGTGACCATCACCTCAAAGAGAAGCAAGGTAGTGTTCCTATCGTCCGGTGGCTGTGATGTCCATCATTATGAAGTGCTTTGAAAGGCTGGCACAAATCAATTCCAGCCTTCAGACTCCACTACAGCTCGCCTACCACTACAACGGGTCCACAGCAGACACCACCTCCCTGGGCCTATACTCAACTCTGGAACACCTAGATAACAAGGACACCTATATCAGACTCCTGTTTATTGACTACAGCTCAGCCTTCAACACCATTATTCCCACAAAACTCATCTCCAAACTCCATGGTCTGGGCCTCAGCTCCTCCTTCTGTGACTGGATCCTGAATTTCCTAACCCACAGACCACAATAAGTAAGGATAGGCAACAACACCTCTTCCACCATCATCCTCAACACCAGGGCCCACAAGGTTGTATTCTCAGCCCCTGACTATACTCCTTATTCGAGTTAGACGAGCCAAATTCCACTCCAACTCAATTTTCAAGTTTGCTGACATCACCACCATAATGGGTCAGATCTTAATCAATAACGAGACAGAGTACAGGAATGAGATAGAGAATCTGGTGAACTGGTGCAGCAACAATAATCTCTCCCTCAATGTCAACAAAATGAAGGCGAGATTGTCATTGACTTCAGGAAACATAAAGAAGAACGTGCTCCTGTCTACATCATGGGGCTGAAATGGAAATAGTCGAGCGTTTCAAGTTTTTACATGTCCAGATCACCAACAAGCTAACACTGTAGTTAACAAAGCCCCACCAATGCCTCAACTTTCTCAGAAGACTAAAGAAATTTGGCGTGTCCGCTACAACTCTCACAATCTTTTACAGATGCCCCATAGAAAGCATTCTTTCTGGTTGTATCACAACTTGGTCTGGGCTCCTGCTCTGCCCAAGACCGCAAGGAACTACAAAAGGTCATGAATGTAGGCCAGTCCATCACGCAAACCAGTCTCCCATCCATTGACTCTGCCTGCACTTCCCGCTGCCTCAGAAAAGCAGCCGGCATCATTAAGGACCCCCCGCATCCCAATCATTCTCTCTTTCACCTTCTCCCATTATGAAAAAAATACAAAAGTCTGAGGTCACGTACCAACCAACTCAAGAACAGCTTCTTCCCTGCTGCTGTCAGACTTTGAATAAACCTATCTTGTATTAAGTTGATCTTTCTCTACACCCTCGCTGTGACTGTAACACTACATTCTGAACCTTCTCATTTTCTTCTCATGAACAGTATGCTTTGTCCGTATACTGCGCAAGAAACATTGCTTTTCACTGTATGCTAATACATGTGACAATAATAAATCAAATCAAAAAGTGTAACCTCCTCTTAAATACATCCATACTATTTATTGCAGCCACACTTTGTGGGTGTGAGTTCCACATTCTCACCACTCTCTGGATACAGAGATTTCTCCTGAATTCTCCAGTTGGATTTCTTGGAGACTATTTATATTTGATGAACTCTAGCTCTGCTCTTCCTCACAAGAGGAAATATTCTCTCTGTATCCACTCATCAAAACCTTTCCGAACTGAAACACAATTATTGGTCACTTCTCAGCCTTCTCTTGAGAAAAAGAAACTAAATCTGTTCCTTGTCCTGAATGGGCATGAGCTTTTTGCCTGTTTTACCGTTCTTGTAAATCTCTTTGGATCCTCATTGCTTTAATATAAAGATTAGGATTGTACGCAATCTATTCCTGTTTAGCAGAACTTTCCTACTTTTCAAATCTATCCTTTGAGAAACAAAGCTGTATTATTTTACCATATTAACTTTAAAGTTTTGTTTTAAGTTTATTTGTTCATGTCACATCAGGCTTACATTAACACTGCAATAAAGTTACTGTGACAATCCCCTAGTCACCACACTCTGGCACCTGTTCAGTACACTGAGGGAGAATTTAGCATGGCCAATGCATCCTAACCAGCATGTCTTTTGGACTATGGGAGGAAACCAGAGCACCCAGAGGAAAACCATGCAGAACATGGGGAGAATGTGCAGACTCGGTACCTCGGTCCATCTTATTGTCTAACAAGGGGCATACACATGATGGGTTGTGAGAGGACTGCTCTTGGATTTTTTTTTCGAGAGTATCCTAGTGCTTCACGTCGTTAGTGTACGCTTGACCTGGACCATTTGATGGGCAACACGACAGCTCAGTGACTATCGCTGTGCTGTGCAGATACATGGATTTGGGCCTGTGTCTGTGGGAGTTTGCACATTCTCCCCGTGCTTGCGTGGGTTTTCTCCAGTTTCCTCCCACATCCCAAAGATGTACTCTTAGGTTAATTGGTGAAACAAATTCTCCCTAAATTGTCTCGCTAATTTGGTTCCAATGCAGATTTCCATAAACATAGACAAGGGTGATAGGTGGAAGTGGGAGCGTTAAAATGGCGGCGCGGGCTCGTTCGGCCGAAGGGCCTGTTTCCCGTACTGCTGTGTTGTTCTTTGTTCTTTGTACTCCACACGGACAGTGATCCGAGCTGGGAATCAGGTCAGAGACAGCAGTGCTCACCACTGTACCACCATAACTTGCATCATCATTGGTATTAATGTGTCTTTCCATTCCCTTGATATGATGTGCATAGGCAGCTGGGATCAAGTAGATTCCTTGAAATATATAGGGGGTGTAGGAGTAGGGTTAAGAGAGAAGTCAGGAGGGCAAAAAGGGCATATGAGATTGTTTTGGCAGATAAGGCAAAGGAGAATCCAAAAGCTTCTACAAATACATAAAGGCAAAAGAGTAACTTGGGTGAGAGTAGGGCCTCTTAATGATCAACAAGGTCATCTGTGTGCAGATCCACAAGAGATCAGTGAGATCCTAAATGAATATTTCTCATCAGTATTTGCTGTTGAGAAAAGCCTGTATGTTAGGGAACTTGGGGAAATAAATAGTGTTGTCTTGAGGAGTGAACATATTACAGAGAAAGAGGTGCTGGAAGTCTTAAAGGGCATCAAGGTAGATAAATCCCTGGGACTTAATCATCCATAGGATTGGTCACCCTATTATAGAAAGGATATTATTAAACTAGAAAAAGTGTAGAAAAGATTTACTAGGATGCTTTCAGGACTTGATGGTTTGAGTTATAAAGAGAGGCTGAATAGACTGGGATTTTTTTCCCTGGTGTGTAGGAGGCTGAAGGATGATCTTATAGAGGTCTATAAAATAATGAGAGGCACAGATCAGCTAGATGCTCAATATCTTTTCCTAACACCCCTACAAAGGTAGGGGAGTCTAAAACTTGAGGGCATAGGCTTAAAATGAGAAGGAAAAGATACAAAAGGGTTCAGAGGGGCAATATTTTTACACAGAGGGTAGAGAGTGTCTGGAACAAGCTGCCAGAGGTAGTAATAGAGGTGGATACAATTTTGTCTTTTATAAAGCATTTAGATAGTTACATGGATAAAATGGGTACAGAGGGATATGGGCCAAAAGAGGGCAATTGGGACTAGATGAGGAATTCTTAAAAAAAGGGCACATGCACAAGTTGGGCTGAAGGGCCTGTTTTCATGCTGATGAAGTGTATCCCAGGACACTGTGGGAGGCTAGGGAGGAAATTGCAGGTCCCCTAGCCGTGATATTTGAATCATCGATAGTCACAGGTGAGGTTCCTGAAGATTGGAGAGGGGCAAATGTTGTGTCTTTGTTAAAAAGGGCTGCAGGGAAAAGCCTGCGAACTACAGGCCAGTGAGCCTCACATCTGTTCTGGGTAAATTGTTGGAAGGTATTTTGAGAGACAGGATCTACAGGCATTTAGAGATTCAAGGACTGATTAGAGACATGAGTGGAAAATCATGTCTCACAAATTTGATTGAGTTTTTGAAGGGATAACTAAGAAGGTAGATGAGGGCAGTGCAGTTGATGTTGTCCACATGGACTTTAGCAAAGCCTTTGACAAGGTACCACATGGTAGGTTGTTGCATAAAGTTAAATCTCAGGGGATCCAGGATGAGGTACTGAAATGGATACAAAATTGGCTTCTTGATAGAAGCCAGAAGGTGGTTGTAGAGGGTTGTTTTTCAAACTGGAGGCCTGTGCCCAGCGGTGTGCCTCAGGGATCAGTGCTGGGTCCACTGTTATTTGTCACTTATATTAATGATTTGGATGAGAATATAGGAGGCAGGGTTAGTAAGTTTGTAGATGATACTAAGATTGATGGCATAGTGGACAGTGAAGAAGGTTATCTCCAATTGCAACAGGATCCTGATCAATTGAGGCCAGTGGGCTGATGAATGGCAGATGGAGTTTAATTTAGAGAAATGTGAGGTGATGCATTTTGGTAGACTGAACCAGGGCAGGATTTACTCAGTTAATGGTGTTGGGGGAGAGTTACAGAACAAAGAGATCTCAGGGTACAGGTTCATAGTTCCTTGAAAGTGGAGTCACAGGTGGACGGAGTGGTGAAGAAGGCATTCAGCATGCTTGGTTTCATTGGTCAGAACATTGAATACAGGAGTTGGGACGTCTTGTTGAAGTTATACTTATAATTATAGGCCAGTTAGTCTTACTTGGGTGGTCGGTAAGTTAATGCAAAAAGTCCTGAGGGATAGGATTTACGACATTTGGAAAGATGTAGCTTAATACAGGATAGTCAGCACAGATTCGTGAGGGGTAAGCTTTGCCTCACAAATTTGATTGAATTCTTTGAGGAGATAACTAAGTGTGTGGATGAAGGTAGAGCGGTTGATGTCATATACATGGATTTTAGTAAGGTGTTTCATAAGGTTCCTCATGGTAGGCTCATAAGGAAGGTAAGGAGGTGTGAAATAGAAAGAAATTTGGCTGATTGGATAAGTAACTGGCTGTTTCATAGAAGTCATGATGTAAAGATGCCGGCGTTGGACTGGGGTAGTAAGAACCCAGTAAGAATTTAGCAACACCAATTTTAAATCCAACCGATTTATTTGATAGTAAAATTGTGAGCTTTCAACACTGTCTGTGTCTTCGTCAGGCAAATGCAGTGTTCTGGTCTGCAATAGCACACATCAGCACAGACAGTCAGAGATTGCTGATTAGAATGCGAATCCTTACATCTAACCTGCTATTCAAGTGTTAAAGTGGCTAACAATGTGTGTGAAGGGAATCCTGAGCATTGGTTAGAGAATTGTGTATTTTCTCCAGACAGCACAGTAAGTGAGGTTTTTTGCTAACCCAGGCAAGTTAAGGGGGTTACAGATAGTGTGACATGAAGCCAAGATCCCTGTTAAGACCGTCCTCATGTGTGCGGAACTTGGCTATCAGTCTCTGCTCAGCGACTCTGCGCTGTCGTGTGTCACGAAGTGCTACGACATCTTCTCCAGAGTCTTCAACATATCATTGATAACGATGAACATCTTGCTAGGGCCATTCCCACTCCCCCCACTTCTTGCTTTCAGACAACCGCACAACCTCAAACAGATCATTGTTCGCAGCAAACTACCCAACCTTCAGGAGAACAGTGACCACAATACCACACAACCCTGCCACAGCAACCTCTGCAAGACATGCCAGATCGTAGACATGGACAACATCATCAAACGTGAGGATACCATTCACCAGGTGCACGGTACATACTCTTGCAACTCGGCAAATGTTGTCTACCTAATACGTTGCAAGAAAGGATGTCCCAAAGCATGGTATATTGGGGAGACCATGCAGACACTATAACAGCAGATGAATGGGCATCGCTCAACAATCACCAGGCAAAACAGTTCCCTTCCTGTGGGCGAACACTTCAGCAGTCACAGGCATTCGGTCTCCGACCTGCGGGTAAATGTTCTTCAAGGGGGCCTTCGTGACACATGACAGCGCAGAGTTGCTGAGCAGAGACTGATAGCCAAGTTCCGCACACATGAGGACGGTCTTAACAGGGATCTTGGCTTCATGACACACTATCTGTAACCCCCGTAACTTGCCTGGGTTAGCAAAAAACCTCACTTACTGTGCTGTCTGGAGAAAATACACAATTCTCTAACCAATGCTCAGGATTCCCTTCACACACATTGTTAGCCACTTTAACACTTGAATAGCAGGTTAGATGTAAGGATTCACATTCTAATCAGCAATCTGTGACTGTCTGTGTTGGTATGAGTGCTATTGCAGACCAGAACACTGCATTTGCCTGACGAAGGCACAAGAGTGTCAAAAGCTCGCAAATTTAATATCAAATAAATTGGTTGGATTTAAAATTGGTGTTGCTGGATTCTTACTGTTTCATAGAAGACAGAGGGTGGTGGTGGAAAATTTTCAGCCTGGAGGCCAGTTACCAGCGGTGTACTATAGGAATCAGTCCTGGGTCTTCTGCTATTTGTCATTTTTATCAATTACATGGAAGAGGAGGCTGTTTACTAAATTAGGGTTAGTAAATTTGCTATTAACACCAAGATTGGTGGAGTAGTGGATGAGGTGGAGGGCTCTTGCAGGCTGCAAAGAGACATTGACAGGATGCAGAGCTGGGCCGAAAAGTGGCAAATGGAGTTTAACCCTGATAAGTATGAGGTGGTTCATTTTGGTAGAACAAGCTTGAATGCGAATTATAGGGTCAACAGCAGGGTTCTGAGGAACAGAGAGATCTTAGAACATAGAACATTACAGCGCAGAACAGGCCCTTCGGCCTTCAATGTTGCGCTGACCAATTAGGAAAAAGCAATGACCCTCTAACCTAAACCATTCCCTTTTCGTCCATAAACTTATCTACTAACCTCTTAAACGCCACCAAACTTGGCGCATCTACAACTGCAGCAGGCAGGGCATTCCATACCCTTACCACCCTCTGGGTAAAGAACCTACCTCTGACATCCGTCCTATAACTACCACCCCTTAATTTAAAGCTATGTCCCCTCGTGCTAGCTTTCTCCATCCTAGGAAAAAGGCTATCACTGTCCACCCTATCTAAACCTCTAATCATCTTATATGTTTCAATAAGGTCTCCTCTTAGCCGCCTTCTTTCTAACGAAAACAACCTCAAATCCCTCAGCCTCTCTTCATAAGACCTGCCCTCCATACCAGGCAACATCCTGGTAAACCTCCTCTGTACCCTCTCCAATGCCTCCACATCTTTCTTATAATGTGGGGACCAGAACTGCACACAATACTCCAAGTGCGGCCGCACTAGAGTTTTGTACAGTTGCAACATAACGTTGCGGCTCCGAAATTCAATCCCCCTACCAATAAAAGCTAAGACTCCGTATGCCTTCTTAACAACCTTATCGACTGTCTACAATCTGGCATGTCTTGCAGAGGTTGCTGTGGCAGGGTTGTGTGGTATTGTGGTCACTGTTCTCCTGAAGGTTGCCACTCAAGTGGATAGAGCTGTGAAGAAGGCTTATAGTGTGTTAGTGTTTATTAACAGGGGGTTTGAGTTTAAGAACCATGGGGTTATGCTGTAACTCTACTGGACGTTGGTAAGACCACATTTGGAATATTGTGTTCAGTTCTGGTCACCTCATTATAAAAAGGATGTGGAAGCATTGGAGAGAGTGCAGAGGAGATTTACCAGGATGCTGCCTGGTTTGGAGGGTATGTCTTATGAGAAAAGATTGAGGGAGCTGGGGCTTTTCTCTTTAGAGGGGAGGAAGGTAAGAGGTGACTTAATAGAGGTTTATAAGATGGTGAGAGGGATTGATAGAGTGGACGTTCAGAGACTATTTCCTCGGGTAGATGTAACTGTTACTAGGGGGCATAATTATAAGGTTCATGGTGGGAGATTTCAGAGGGACTTCCGAGGTAGATTCTTTACTCAGAGAGTGGTTGGGATGTGGACTGCACTGCCTGCTGTGATAGTGGAGTCGGACACTTTAGGAATTTTCAAGCAGTTATTGGATAGGCACATGGAGCACTCCAGAATGATAGGGAGTGGGATAGTTTGATCTTGGGATTGGACAAAGCTCAACACAACATTGAGGGCTGAAGGGCCTGTACTGTTCTATGTTCTATGCACAAGACATTGGTAAGACGGCACTTGGAATACTGTGTACAGTTCTGGTCATGCTATTATAGAAAGAATATCATTAAACTAGAAAGAGTGCAGAAAAATTTACCAGGATGCTACTGGGACTTGATGGATTGAATTATAATGAGAGGTCGGGTAGATTGGGACTTTTTTCTCTGGAGCGCAAGGAGGCTGAGGCCCACCACCTCACCCATCACCTCACTTGTCCACTAACACGTCTTGTTCAACAACTGGAAAACTCTATAACTGTCATCAACTCCCTGACTATCTGACTCCTCTCTAACCCAACCTGGCAATCCTTCCAATCTGACCCAACTACCCCTCCCCCCCAAAGCTGACCTGATCACCTTCAGACCCACGTCCACCCATCCAGTCACTCACTCACATTGCACCTTCTTGTGAGAAGTTGGTGCTGTGAAGAGGACAGTGTGTTTTCTTCCCCAGTGTTACTCTCCAGTTGCTCTCCCTGATGGATGTTACTCTGTGTCAGAAAGTCAGAGTGTAAAAGCCCTGTTCACAATATGCTGACTGATGAGAATTTCCGATGGCAACTGCTGCTTGGAGAATTTGGGCTGTTCTATCATTCTGATATGTATTGAATATTTTTATAGCTTTAAACATAAGTCAGGTTTTGTTTCTATTTCATAATTTACCAAGGATAATTCGATATGTTCTAATTCGCAGATTTAGTGACTTTTTCAGCAATCTCTTTGAACGGGAATCACTGTACCCTCGGCCGAAAGATTTAAAATTTCCCCGAGCTTTACAAATCCCTAAAAAGGGAACTGTTTTTGACTTTGTCTACCTGAAGAAAACCTTTGCATCGTGGTGTCCGTGGAGAGATTTGATCACAGCTGAAGATATTCAGCAGAGTATAAATGTACGTACTTACTGAGAAACTAAAATGTGTATTTACTAAGACACTCACTAAGGTGTGGACTTATTATGGGGTTGAGTGACTAAAATACAAAATGCTAATGAATCTAATGAATTAAGGTGTTATCCTTGGTGAAGCTACAACACAGAATTGTTCCAAACGGCAGGGGACAGAGCGATCCCATAATCAAGAGAGCAGATCCAAGTTCTGTCGTTCTGCAACATCCACCGTGAATAGTGATGGATAATTAAACAATTCACTGGAGGAAGCTGGACGGGGGGATGAGGAGGATGGCCCAGCCAGTGATCATTCCATCAATAAATGATTAAAAATGAACAAACTTGACAGCACAATAGTTTCCGCTGAGCCTATCCATTCTTCCAGAGGATTTACGCAGCTCTAACATGTTAACCGCCCCCCACACTGCAGGAAAGTGATCCCACCGAACAGGGGGTCAGTTTGAATCAGCCTTTATTTGGATTTCCCGTGTGTGTAAGACTTCAGTGGAAATGGGATCTGTCAAAAATGAACTTCCGAATCCATGCACCATTTTTCATGATCCACGGAGTATCTGCAGGATCTGGTCCCCTATGATATCCCTGTGGGGATTAGTGCCAGACTTTATTTTATAACCCTCCTGTGAAGCACTGTGGAATGGGGTTCACTTTGTGCTATGTAAACGTTAGCTGTTGATGTCTTTCTGAAACAATTGACTGAATTGACCCTATTGACTGAAACAAGGAGAAAATGCTGGAGAGAGAAAGAGAGTTTGTGGTTCAAGTTAGTGGTGGAAAATTACATCAGAGTGGGATCAAACCCACAAATTATTAAGTAAGGAGTGAGAATGTGACAACTGAGAGCAAGTAATATTTTCATTAATGTTGCAGGGGAGAGATTTAGCTTGGACAGAGACACAAAGCAGGCGTTATTCATTTGGCAGCCCCTTTACTTATTCCAGGAATATCAGGTGGGCCATCAAAGGGGTGGCTGATTCATTACGTGGTTGGATTTAGTGTGAGTGGGACATCTATGGTGCCACATATTGGTGTAACATCAAAGCTCACTGAGGAATGTGTGCAGAGTAGATTTGCAGCAGGAGACAACAGTGAGGTGCTATCGAGCAACACCTCATTGAAACAATAGGGAAATTGGAGGTGACGCTAATGGAATGTGGGAAGGTTGCAGACGGGAAATGGGTGATAAAGTCTGTCCGAGTCTCTAACATCTCATTAGTCACCATTACGAACTCACATAATTTTTCAGTTTCTCAATCCCCAAATGACCCTGCTTGGTCATTAATTGGATTTATTGGATGGAAACAGGCCCTTCAGCCCAACATGTCCATGCTGCTTCTTGTGAAGGAACGATTATTTTTCTGTAATTGAGAACAAATGTGATATGTAGATGTGACAAACTATTACAAGAATCTTTGTATTTGTTTGATTTCACTGTACTGTAAATAGTCTTGTTCATCTTTCTGCTCTTTTTTCCATAAGGGGGAAAATAGAATATGAGAGTAAGCTTGTGGGGATCAAAAACAGACTGCAAAAGCTTCTATTGGTATGTGAGGGGAAAAGGATTGGTGAAGATAAATGTAGGTCCCTTACAGTCAGAAACAGAGGAATTTATATTGGGGAGAAAAAGTAGCTGACCAACTGAATGTGTACCTTGGACTGTATTCACAAAGGGGGAATAAATAATATATCAGCAGAGGCGGGTTTAGTGAGAGGGAGGAACTGAAACAATCAGTGTTAGTAGAGAAATGGTGTTGGGAAAATTGATGGAATTGAAAATGAATAAATCCTCTGAGGCTGATAATCTACATCCCAGAGTACTTAAGGAAGTGGCTGTAGAAATAGTGGATGCATTGGTGGTCATCTTTCAGGATTCCATAAACTCTGGAACAGTCCCTGCAGATTGGAGGGTTGTTAATGTAACCCCAGAAAGGAGGTAGAGAGAATACAGGAAATGAAAGACCAGGAAGCCTGACATCAGTAGTGGGGAAAATTCATTAGCATGAATTTAATGACAGAGCACTTGGGAAACGGTAGCACAATCAGACAGAGTCAAGATGGATTTATAAAAGGGAAATCATGCTTGAATCTACTGGAATTCTTCAAAGATGTAACTCATAGAGTTGATAAGGGGGAGCCAATGGATATGATTTATTTGGATTTTCAGAAGGCTTTTGACAAAGTGCCACATGAGGGATTAGTGTATAAAATTAATGCACATAGGATTGGGATAATGTATTGAAATGGATAGAAAACTGGCCAGCTACAGGAAGCAAAGAGTAGGAATAAACCAGTCATTTTCTGATTGGCAGCTAGTAACTTGTGGGGTACTGCAGGGATCAGCGCTGGGAGCCCAATTCTTCACTATATATATTAATCATTAAGATGAGGGAACTAAATGAAAAATCTCTGAATTTGCAGATGACACCAAGTTGGGTGGGAGGGCGAGCAGTGAGGAGGATACAGAGGTGCTTCAATGTGATTTGGAGAAGCTGGGTGAGTGGGCAAATGAATGGCAGTATAATGTAGATAAATGTGAGATTATCCAGTTTGGTAGCAGAAACAGGAAGACAGGTTATTATCAGAAAGGCTATAAATTAAAAAAAGTGAATGCATAACAAGACCTGGGTGCTCTTGTACAGCAGTTGCTAAGGGTAAGCATACAGGTGCAGCGGTTAAATAAGGCATGTGCTGTGTTTGGCCTTCATAGCAAGAGGATTCAGGCATATGAGCAGTGATGTCTTGCTGCAAATGTATAGGACCTTGGTGAGGTTACAACTGTGTGCAGTTTTAGTCTCCTTCTCTGAGGAAAAATGTTCTTGCTTTAGATAGAGTGCAGTGAAGGTTTACCAGGCTGGGGATGGCAGGACTGATGTACAACGAGAGATTGAGTTGGTTAGGATTATATTCACTGGAGTTGAGAAGAATGAGGGAGGATCTTATTAGAAATTTATAAAATGCTAATAGAACTAGGGAGTGTAGATGCAGGAAGGATATTCCCCATATTGAGACAGTCTATAACCAAGCGTCATAGTTTGAGGATAAAGGATAAACTGTTTAGGACAGAGATAGAACATAGAACATTACAGCACAGAACAGGCCCTTTGGCCTTCGATGTTGTGCCGACCAATATAAAAAGCAATGCCCCTCCAAACTAAACCATTCCCTTCTCTTCCATATACTTATCAACTAACCTCTTAAACGCCACCAAACTTGGCGCATCTACAACTGCTGCAGGCAGGGCATTCCACTCCCGAATTCCTCCAGCTATAACTACTGTCCCCAGCTTCATGCCTATCCCTATCCATCACTAAGGTGAACGTAACCGAATTGTGGTCACTATCACCAAAATGTTCACTAACTTCCAAGCCTAACACCTGGTCTGGCTCATTGCCCAGCACCAAATCCAATGTAGCCTCACCTCTAGTTGGCCTATCTACATACTGAGTCAAAAAACCTTCCTGCACACTTTGTACGAAAACTGACCCCTCTAACGAGCTAGAGCTATAGCTATTCCAATCAATATTAGTAAAGTTAAAGTCCCCCATAACAATTACCCTATTACTTTCACTCCTGACCAGAATTGACTTTGCAATCCTTTCCTCAACCTCTCTAGAACTTTTAGGAGGTCTATAAAAGACTCCCAACAGGGTGACCTCTCCTCTCCTGTTTCTAATCTCAGCCCATACTACCTCAACAGACAAGTCCTCATCAAACTTCTTTTCTGTCACTGTGATACAGTCTTTGACTAATAATGCCACTCCTCCCCCCCCTTCTACCTCCTTCTCTACTCCGACTAAAGCATTTGAACCCCAGAACCTGCAACATCCATTCTTGTCCCTGCTCTACCCAAGTCTCTGAAATGGCCACAACATCGAAGTTCCAGGTGAAGAAGAGATTTCTTCATCCAGAAGTGTGAACGTGTGGAATTCACTACCACAGGAAGTATTGAGGCCAAAACATTGTATATTTTCAAGAAGTGGTCAGATATAGTTCTTGGAGCTAAAAGAATCAAAGGATACAGGGGGAAGGCGGAATCAGGATATTGAGTTAGATGATCAATAACGATCATACTGAATGGTGAAGCAGACTTGAAGGGCCAAATAGCCTCGTCCTGCTCAATTTTTCTATGTTAATGTGACAATTACTCCAACTGCTGATGATAAAGTTCACTACAATCCCTAATAACCCATCCTGAGTGAGAATTATTTTAATTTATAACTAATATGGTCTGATTATTATCAAGCTAGAGATGGTTGAATGATTTTAATGTTCCTATGTGATCTTTTACATGTTTCACTCTTGCTGGTGAATGGTGCTGCACTCACACTGTATCTGGGCAGGCGATTGGAGAACACTTCCCCATACGGGTATGTGAAAGATCCGAGATCCCACCTTCACATAGTCCTGATCTACTCTGTAATCACGCTGCTTCACTAATTAGTAATGGAGCCTGAGTGTTAAACCCTCTGATTTAATATGTTCTTTCCTTGACTGCCAATAACTCTCACTGAAATGAGAAGCTGCACAAATTCTAATATGAAATCTGTCCTCGGTGTGCTGATCTCATTTTGGAGCTCTGATTCTGAGTTACTCCATTGAGCGAATACAAAGAATAAAGAACAAAACAGCACGGGAAACAGGCCCTTCAGCCCAATGAGCCCGCGCCGCCACCCCGATGTTCCCACCTCTACCCATGATCTCTGTCTATGTTTATAGATCTATGGATTAAAAACCAAATTTGAGTCAATTTAGGGAGAATTTGTTTTGCCAATTAGCCTAAGAGCACATCTTTGGGATGTGGGAGGAAACCGGAGCACCCGGAGAAAACCCACGCAAGCACGGGGAGAATGCGCAAACTCCCACAGACACAGCCCCAAATCCATGTATCTGCACAGCACAGCGATAGTCACTGAGCTGTTGTGTTGCCCATCAAATGGTCCAGGTCAAGCGTACACTAACGACATGAAGCACCAGGATACTCTCGAAAAAGATCCAAGAGCAGCCCTCTCACGACCCATTGCGTGTATGTCCCTCATTAGACAACAAGGTGGACCAAAGCACCTGTAGGATAAAAAATAGCTGGGTAATCTTTATTCCAGTTCCAATTCTAATCCCAACCCCAATCCCAATTCCAATCCCAATCCCAATTCCAATCCTGATCCTCATTCCAATCCCAATCCCAATTCCAATTCCAATCCCAATCCCAATTCCAATCCCAATCCCAATCCCAATCCCAATTCCAATCCTAATCCTCATTCAATCCCAATCCCAATCCCAATCCTTGATCCTCCAATCCCAATCCCAATCCCAATCCCAATTCCAATCCTGATCCTCATTCCAATCCCAATCCCAATCCCAATCCCAATTCCAATCCTGATCCTCATTCCAATCCCAATCCCAATTCCAATCCCAATCCCAATCCCAATTCCAATCCTGATCCTCATTCCAATCCCAATCCCAATCCCAAATCAACTCCAAACCTAATCCCAATCCCAATTAGAAGGGGTTTGGGGCAGGAGGTTTGAAATTGAACCATTTTTATTGCAATAGCCTATCAGGATCTATTTTCTAATTGTTGTGTTTGGATGGTAGTTTGGAGTTACGGGGGAATGAAATGGAAAGTGTGATTTGAATGAAGTTGCTGCATTGAGATTCAGCTAAGGTTTAATTCACACAGATACAAAACTGTTATTAATTATAAACCTCAAATGTAACATCAAAGAATGCTAATTTTCATTGCAGCTCTGTGTAAGCAGCAGCAGGTACAGAGAGATTGGATGAGAATTTTGAGGTGAAGAGATTGCGTGACCAGGATGAAGTGTCACAGCACAGAGGTGATCAGGGAACCTGATATGAGAATTAGGACATGGGCAGGAGAGTGGGAGAATGTCTGGTTTATCGAGGGCAGAATGTGGGAGATGGCCCAGGAGAACGTTGGAATGATGAGAGCAATTCCGCTGCTGTTCAGCATAGATACCCAGTTACAGCATCAGAGGCCATTCAGCCCATCATAGGTCTGCTAACTCCCAGAAGAAACAACTCAACATCCTGAATTTTTTCCCTAGCTCTGTAAATACTTCCTTTTCAGATAATCCAATTTCCTCTTGAATGCCTTGATTGACCTTCTCCCCACCTCACTCTCATACATTCCAGACCCTAACCACTCGCTATGTGAATCTATCTCCACCACACTCTCAGACAGTACATTCCAGATCCTAACCACTCACTGTGTGAATCTGTCTCCACCACACTCTCAGACAGTATGTTTCAGATCCTAACCACTCACTGTGTGAATCTGTCTCCACCACACTCTCAGACAGTATGTTTCAGATCTAAATGATTCTCCAGGAGAAAAATATTTTCCTTGTACCAGTTACTTTAAATCTTTGCCCTCTACCTGTCAATCCTCTCACCAATGGGAAGAGCCCATTAATTTCCTCTTCTCTGAGGAAATCAGTCCTGAATTCCCCAATCTCTCCACATTACTGAAATCTCTCAACCCAGGAAACATTCTCATCAACCATTTCTGCTCCCTTTTCTTCCATTTCCATACTTTTGTTTAAGTGTAGCCTCCAAAATTAAGTGCAATATTTTGGAGGGGGTTGAATTAGTGTTTCATACAATTTAACATAACATCCATGTTCTGCATTCTTGTCTACAACACTGTACGTTTTATTAACAGCACCCTCTACTTGTTCTGCACCTGCAATCATTTCCACTCTCGGATCCCTCTGCTCCTTTTACAATCTCACCCTTTATTTTGTATTGTCTGCACGTGTTTTTTTCACCAGAATCTATCATGTTGCACTTCTCTGTATCTGGTTAAAGTCCAACAGGTAGTAAACACCATTAGCTTTCGGAACGCTGTTCCTTCATCAGGTGAGTGGGGAATTCTGATCACATCTGACGAAGGAACAGCGTTCCGAAAGCTAGTGGTGTTTACTACCAAATAAACCTATTGGACTTTAACCTGGTGTTGTGAGATTTCTCACTATGTTTACCCCAGTCCAACACCGGCATCTCCACATCTTAAACTCCATCTGCCACCAATCACCCAGTCCACAAACCTCTTTATGTCCTTTTGGGGAGAAGGGATTCCACTGCCAGCGATATTCAGGGGTGAGAGTGTGGGCTGATGGTTATGATGGCAGGGACTGGGGGGGTGGCAGAGAGCTAGACAGAATCCCCTGAAACTTCTGTGGGTGAGCAGTGGGAGGGTGGTTACTGCACATTCTAATGGGGCTGTCCTTCAAACGTGGCACCATGATCTCGGTGCTGTCAGGCTTTGCCAGTGTATTGTGGAGGCACTCCCCCCCATTTCCCCACCCCTCATATGATGGCACGATGGTTTATTTGACAGTGTGAGGTAAGATGCGGGGAGAAATCTGGAGTTTTTCCTTCCAGAAGCAGCACTTTGTAAAATGCTGATCGGATTGCCTCCAGGGCAGCATTGACTCGAGTGCATTGATGTGTCGTGTTGTCTGTTGCGTATAGAATCATGGTCACACACATTCAAATGTAATCGGGCGGACACTTCCCCAAGGAAAGGTTTGTGCGTCGGACAGGAGAGAGAAGCCGGTAACTCTGACTGGGATCGTGCTAAATGTGTGGCAGGCAGATTGAACTTGATCATTAGCACCATTAGCAAATAGCCAAGCCCTACAGCTTCCCTGTTCATTGATGTGAATCGAGTGTTGTGTTTGTCCCCGCAGCTCAGTGACATCATTGTGAGCACCACAGGAACAGCCGTGAAGATGGTACTTCCTCCAGAATCTGCTGCTCCAAGGGAAGCCGTTACTGTTTGTAGGACCCACAGGCACGGGAAAGACGGTCATCACGAGCAGTTTTCCTGCGGCGACTCCCAGCTGAAAAATACTCCGTCTGTCAGATCAACTTCACAGCACAGAGCTCAGCCACCCAGACCCAGGACATCATCCTAACCCGCCTCGAGCTCAGCCACCCAACCAGGACATCATCCTAACCCGCCTCGAGCTCGGCCACCCAGACCCAGGACATCATCCTAACCCGCCTCGAGCTCAGCCACCCAGACCCAGGACATCATCCTAACCCGCCCGAGCTCAGTCACCCAGACCCAGGACATCATCCTAACCCGCCTCGAGCTCAGGTCACCCAGACCCAGGACATCATCCTAACCCGCCTCGAGCTCGGCCACCCAGACCCAGGACATCATCCTAACCCGCCTCGAGCTCGGCCACCCAGACCCAGGACATCATCCTAACCCGCCTCGAGCTCGGTCACCCAGACCCAGGACATCATCCTAACCCGCCTCGAGCTCGGTCACCCAGACCCAGGACATCATCCTAACCCGCCTCGAGCTCGGTCACCCAGACCCAGGACATCATCCTAACCCGCCTCGAGCTCGGTCACCCAGACCCAGGACATCATCCTAACCCGCCTCGAGCTCGGTCACCCAGACCCAGGACATCATCCTAACCCGCCTCGAGCTCGGTCACCCAGACCCAGGACATCATTCATAGGACTGCCCTCCCTACCAGGCAACATCCTTGTAAACCGCCTCTGTATCCCTCTCCAATTCCTCCACATCTTCTTATAAATGTGCGACCAGAACTGCCACCAATACTCCCAATTGCGCGCACTAAGAGTTTTGTACAGTTGCAACAGATGCTGCGGCTCCTTAAATTCATCCCCCTCACACAATAAAAGCCTAAGACTCCATCTGCCTTCCTTAACAACTTTAATCCACTTGACTGCCTACTTTCAGGGATCTATTGACACATACACCAAGTCCTTCTGTTCCTCAACACCTATTAAGAGCCCTAACCCTTAGCCTATACTCTAACACTTTAATTGTTCCTGCCAAAGTGCATTACCCCCACACTTTTCCACATTAAACTCCTTTGCCACCTCTCGGCCCAGCTCTGCAACTTGTCCAAGTCACTCTGTAAACTAAACACCCCTCTTCACTTCTTACCACTCCACCAACTTTAGTATCATCTGCAAATTTACTGATCCATCCCTATACCCGTCCTTTATAAAATTACAACAGCAGGGCCCCAAAACAGACCCCTGAAGGCCACCACTTGTCACCGAACTCCACGATGAATATCTCCCATCAACCACCCACCCTCTGTCTTCTATCTGCCAGCCAATTCCTATCAAATTACTAAATCACCCTCTATTCCACACATCTGCATTTCTTAGAAGTCTTCCATGGGCCACCTTATCAAACGCCTTACTAAAGTCCATATATACTACATCAACCGCCTTACCCCCATCCACCTCTCTGGTCACTTTCTCAAAAATACTTTCCAGTTTGCAACCCTGTATCCCAGTGTTCTCCACAACTACATTTACATCTCCCTGCATGAATGCCGAAGAGAAATATTTGTTCAGTGCCTCTCCAATCTCTTCAGGCTCCACGCACAACTTCACAAAAATGGGAGAAACATCAGTTGTTTTCAGTGTTGCCATGTTCCTGAGATAAATCCTCAAATCCCAGAGGATTCAGATGAATCCTGAAAGATTGACAACTCTGTTAAAGAGGGTGGCACGGTAGCACAGTGGTTCGCACTATTGCTTCATAGTCCAGGGACCTGGGTTCGATTCCCAGCTCGGGTCACTGTCTGTGTGGAGTTTGCACATTCTCCTCGTGACTACGTGGGTTTCCTCCGGGTACTCTGGTTTCCTCCCACAGTCCAAAGATGTGCGGGTTAGGTTGATTGGCCATGTGAAGAAATTGCATCTTGATGTCCAGGGATGCATAGGTTAGAGGGATTAGTGGATATAAATGTGGGGGTAGGTCTGAGTGGGATTTTGTTCAGTGCAGACTCGATGGGCCAAAGGGCCTCTTTCTGCATTGTAGGGTTTCTATGATTCTATGAAAGTTGTTACTGAGTAATTTTTTACGGGGCATATTACCACAGAGGATCATTTTATTCCCAAGTCCTGATTTTAATTTATTTATTATTACACAAAAGGCAAAAGAGTAACAAGCGAGAGAGTTGGTCCTCTTTCAGGATCAACAAGGTCATCTGTGTGCAGATCCACGAGAGATTCGCGAGATCCTAACTGAATATTTCTCATCAGTATTTACTGTTGAGAAAAGCATGGATGTTAGGGAACTTGGGGAAATAAATAGTGTTGTCTTGAAAGGTGTACACGTTACAGAGAAAGAGGCACTGGAAGTCTTTAAGCGCATCAAGGTAGATAAATCCCCAGGACCTGATGAAGTGTATCCCAGGACATTGTGGGAGGCTAGGGAGAAAATTGTGCAAACTCCACACAGCCAGTGACCCAAACAAGGGGTTGAACCTGGAAGAGGGAGTGAAATAGAGAGAGAGAGAGAGTTGCATCTTTGATATCTTGATTGTGGCCATTCCCAATCATTAGGAATATTCATTGTGAATGGAGCTAGTTTATAGATTTGCGAGATGGTCAATTATTTTCTCTATTTGGATGATAAATTATTTGTATCATTCTAATAACCAGGCGTAAGAAACCTGCCTTTGGGAGCCAGCTGGAGAAAAGGGTTTGTGTTTTTGTTGATGACCTCAATATGCCGACAAAGGAGAAATATGGAGCACAGCCTCCCATTGAACTGCTCCGACAATGGATGGATCACGGCTACTGGTTTGATAGGTGAGTTCATTGTTAGACTGGACTCTGAGAGAAGGAACTCGCTCTTTCACTGCACTCCAGTTTTTACTCTGTATCTCAGCTCAGCTGTCTTAAATAACATCGACCTCAGCATCTTTGCTTATTTAAGTTCCGATATTTGTATAAGACCATAAGACATAAGAGCAGAATGAGGCCACTCGGCCCATCCAGTCTGCTCTGCTTTTCAAACATAGTTGATATTTTTTTCATCCACATTCTCCTGCCTTTTCCCCATAACCCCTGATTCCCTTATTAATCAGGAACCTCTCTATCTCTGTCTTAAAGACATTCAAAGACCCAGTCTCCTCTTGGCAAAGAGTTCCACACATTCCCCACTCTCTGGCTGAAGAAATTCCTCCCCATCTCTGTTTTAAAGAATTGTCCCTTTAGCCTGAGGTTGTTCCCTCTGGTTCACGTTTTTCCTACTAGTGGAAACATCCTCTCCATATCCACTCTATCCAGGGCCTCGCAGCATCCTGTAACTTTCAATAAGATCCCCCCTCCTTATCCTTCTGAACTCCAATGGGTACAGACACAGAATCCTCAACCCATTCCTCATACAACAAGCTCTTCATTCCGGTCATCATTCTTATGAACCTTCTCTGGACCCTTTCCAAGACCAGCACACCCTTCCTTAGATATGGGACCCAAAACTGCTCACAGTCCTCCAAATGGGATTTAACCAGAGCCTTATACAGCCTCAGAAATACATCCCCGATTTTGTATTCAATGGATAGCACACCAAACAATGTAAGGGGAGATTCATAAATCTCTCAAGTAAATCCCACCAGTCGAGTATACAAGAGTTCGCAGTCAGAATATAACATTGCGTGAGCGTAAGAGACATTTTTAACTCAATTACATTCAAGATTATTGGTGATCAGACAAACACCCACTGGAATACTGTGTCCAGTTCTGGTCGCCTTACTACTGGAAGGACGTGGAGACTCTGGAGAGAGTGCAGAGGAGGTTTACCAGGATGCTGCCTGGTATGGAAGGTCTGAGTTACAAGGAGAGGTTAGGCAAATTGGGACTGTTTTCCTTAGAAAGACGTAGACTTAGAGGAGATCTAATAGAGGTGTATAAGATTATGAGGGGTATAGATAGAGTAAACAGGGTTAAGCTTTTTCCTAGGATGGACTCAAATAGCACGAGGGGTCACGGGCTTAGGGTGAGGGGGGTAAGGAATAATTTGGATGCTAGAGGGAGTTTTTCACACAGGGTGATGGGGGTATGGAATGCGCTGACAAGTAAAGTGGTGGAGGCAGGAACTCTGGAGTTATTTAAGAAATACTTAGATGGGCACATGAACAGAATGGGAATGGAGGGGTATAGAAAACTGATTTAAAATAGGGATCATGAGCCTTGAGAGTTCCCTGGGAAGTGTGTAAATAGATCATGATATTGATGTGCTTGTTTTTATCCTACAAGTGCTTTGGTCCACCTTGTTGTCTAACAAGGGGCATAACACGCGATGGGTCGTGAGAGGGCTGCTCTTGGATTTTTTCGAGAGTATCCTAGTGCTTCACGTCGTTAGTGTACGCTTGACCTGGACCATTTGATGGGCAACACGACAGCTCAGTGACTTTCTCTGTGCTGTGCAGATACATGGATTTGGGCCTGTGTCTGTGGGAGTTTGCGCATTCTCCCCGTGCTTGCATGGGTTTTCTCCGGGTGCTCCGGTTTCCTCCCACATCCCAAAGATGTGCTCTTAGCTAATTGGCAAAACAAATTCTCCCTAAATTCTCCCTGGGCAGTCAAGTCGATAAGGTTGTTAAGAAGGCATATGGAGTCTTAGCTTTTATAGGTAGGGGGATTGAATTTCGGAGCCGCAACGTCATGTTGCAACTGTACAAAACTCTAGTGCGGCCGCACTTGGAGTATTGTGTGCAGTTCTGGTCCCCACATTATAAGAAAGATGTGGAGGCATTGGAGAGGGTACAGAGGAGGTTTACCAGGATGTTGCCTGGTATGGAGGGCAGGTCTTATGAAGAGAGGCTGAGGGATTTGAGGTTGTTTTCGTTAGAAAGAAGGCGGCTAAGAGGAGACCTTATTGAAACATATAAGATGATTAGAGGTTTAGATAGGGTGGACAGTGATAGCCTTTTTCCTAGGATGGAGAAAGCTAGCACGAGGGGACACAGCTTTAAATTAAGGGGTGAATAGTTATAGGACGGATATCAGAGGTAGGTTCTTTACCCAAAGGGTGATTAGGGAGTGGAAGCCCTGCCTGCAGCTGTTGTAGATGCGCCAAGTTTGGTGGCGTTTAAGAGGTTAATTGATAAGTATATGGAAGAGAAGGGAATGGTTTAGTTTGAAGGGACATTGCTTTTTATATTGGTCGGCGCAACATCGAAGGCTGAAGGGCCTGTTCTGTGCTGTAATGTTCTATGTTCTATGTTCTAAATTGTCTCAAATTTGGTTTTTAATCCATAGATCTATAAACATGGACAGGGATCGCGGGTAGAGGTGGGAACGTTGGGGTGGCGGCGCGGGCTCGTTGGGCCAAAGGGCCTGTTTCCCGTGCTGTTTTGTTCTTTGTTCTTTGTTCTTTGTTCTTTGTTCAACAAAGCAACTCAAGAAATATACAGAGGGATGTGAAAGTTAAATTGATCTTCCGATTCTAATTCTTTACAACCACTTCAATTTTGGGGAAATTCAGTTGAGGTTTTGTATGAAGCCCAGTGTAAAAGTCAATCAAAAATGGGAAATGCTTGATTGAAGGTCTGGACTCCAAATTGGATGAGCAATGTGACTGTGATGAGAGTATGTGAGTGTCAGTCTGAGGAACAGTCACGATATACAGAGTGAGCTGCACCTATCTAGAATTGAGATACAGAGTAATCGTATCTAAAAACGCTTCTACTGAAAACTATCACCGTCCAATTTATCAATCAAACCATCCTAAACCTTCAACAAAACAGCAACTCCAACAGCAATAACCAATTGAACAAAGAACAAAACAGCACGGGAAACAGGCCCTTCAGCTCAACGAGCCCGCGTCATCACCCCAATGTTCCCACCTCTACCCATAATCCCTGTCCATGTTTATAGATCTATTGAGGTCACAGAGTCACACTCTTGGTCGGGGGGGGATGCGGTTTGTGGGGGGAATTTAGTGGGAAGCTGGGAGGAGATTGGGAGGGGATTAGGAGGGGATTTGGAGAGGTGGTGACAGGAGTTGGATAGAAACACGATAGTAACAACATTTCACACTGATGTAAAGGTGACATAGAACATAGAACACTACAGCACAAACAGGCCCTTCAGCACACAAGTTGTGCCAATCATACCCATACCTACCAATCTATAGAATTATCTGTAACTCCCAATCCCGTTACTTTGGACGTTTTAGAACATAGAACATTACAGCACAGAACAGGCCCTTCGGCCTTCGATGTTGTGCCGACCAAAATAAAAAGCAATGCCCCTCCAAACTAAACCATTCCCTTCTCTTCCATATACTTATCAATTAACCTCTTAAACGCCACCAAACTTGGCGCATCTACAACAGCTGCAGGCAGGGCATTCCACTCCCTAATCACTCTTTGAGTAAAGAACCTACCTCTGATATCCGTCCTATAACTCATACCCCTTAATTTAAAGCTGTGTCCCCTCGTGCTAGCTTTCTCCATCCTAGGAAAAAGGCTATCACTGTCCACCCTATCTAAACCTCTAATCATCTTATATGCTTCAATAAGATCCCCTCTTAGCCGCCTCCTTTCTAACGAAAACAACCTCAAATCCTTCAACCTCTCTTCATAGGACCTGCCCTCCATACCAGGCAACATCCTGGTAAACCTCCTCTGTACCCTCTCCAATGCCTCCACATCTTTCTTATAATGTGGGGACCAGAACTGCACACAATACTCCAAGTGCGGCCGCACTAGAGTTTTGTACAGTTGCAACATGATGCTGCGGCTCCGAAATTCAATCCCCCTACCAATAAAAGCTAAGACTCCATATGCCTTCTTAACAACTTTATCCACTTGACTGCCTACTTTCAGGGATCTATTGACACATACACCAAGATCCTTCTGTTCCTCAACACTATTAAGAGCCCTACCATTAGCCCTATACTCTACACATTTATTGTTCCTGCCAAAGTGCATTACCTCACACTTTTCCACATTAAACTCCATTTGCCACCTCTCGGCCCAGCTCTGCAACTTGTCCAAGTCACTCTGTTTTACAATATTTTCTGCTCCCCTTGCTGAACCCGATTGAAGAGGAGCAGAAACCCCTGTGATTGACTTGAATTGGTTATGGGATTGTTTAGCTCTGTCTATCACTTGCTGCCTGTGCTGTTTGGATTGCAAGTAATCCTGCTTCACCAGGTTGATACCTCATTTTTAGGGTATGCCTGATGTTGCTCCTGGTATGCTCTCCTGCACTGTCCATTAACCTAGGACTGATCCACTGGTAATGGTCAAGTGGGGGATATGCTGAGCGATGAGGTTACAGGTTTTGCTGGAGTTGCACCGCTGTTGATGGCCCGGAGTGCCTCGTGAAGCCTGGTCTTGAGATTGGTTCCGACTCTTTCTCAAATCTGTCCAAATGAGGTCACACCCCACAACGTGATGGAGGCTACGGTAGCACAGTGGGTTAGCACTGCTGCTTCACAGCTCCAGGGTCCTGGGTTTGATTCCTGGCTCGGGTCACTGTCTGTGTGGAGTTTGCACATTCTCCTTGTGTCTGCATGGGTTTCCTCCCACAGTCCAAAGATGTGCAGGTTAGACTGATTGGCCATGCTAAGAAATTGCCCCTTACTGTCTGGGGATATGTACGTTAGAGGGATTAGTGGGTATAATATGTAGGGATATGGGGGGTAAGATCTGGGTGGGATTGTGTTTGACTCGATGGGCCGAAGGGCCTCTTTCTGCACTGTACGGTTCTACGATCTTACCGTCCATGTAATAATGGGACTGTGTCTCAAGAAAGACTAAGGGGCAGCATGGTGGCACAGTGGTTAGCTGCCTGACAGTGTCAGGGACACGGGTTCAATCCCAGCCTCGGGTCACTATCTGTGTGGAGCTTGCATATTTTCCCTGTGTCTGCAGGGTTTCCTCCGGGTGCTCCGGTTTCCTCCCACAGTCCAAAGATGTGTGGGTTAGGTTGATTGACTGTGCTAAAATTGCCCCTTAGTATCAGGGGTATTAGCTGGGTAAATACCTGAGGTTGTGGGAATAAGGCCTGGGTGGGTTTGTGGTCCGCGCAGGCTCAAAGAACAACAAAGAACAAAGAACAAGACAGCACGGGAAACAGGCCCTTCGGCCCAACGAGCCCGCGCTGCCATTTTAACAGTGTGAGCTGGATGGGTTGAATGGGCTCCTTCTACACTGTAGGGATTCTATGATCACTCTGACCAATACTATCATGGATAGATGGACCATGGTCACTCAGGTTGACTAGCCTGTGAGACATTGCCATGGATCTGGAGTCACATGTAGACTAGACTGGGTAAGGACAGCAGATTCCCTTCCCGAGTGAACCAGATGGGTTTTTCTAACAATCAACAATGGTTTCTTTCTTTTTTACTTAATTAACTAATTTGGTTCTTTCAATTGAATTTGTGTAAGCAGACTCTGAGGGGCAATTCTCCAGCCCCCTTACACAGTTCCCGCTATGTTGGGAAAATTTGACGAGAGGTCTCAAACGGGATTAGTGCTGAGCGCTGAACAGTTTGTCACCTTCCCAGGTGCGACCCAGATTAGCATACATTAATGATGATTTGCATATTCAAAATTAGCTTTCAGCCTCATTCTAAGAGAACAGTGAATGTGGGGTGGGTGGGGGTGGGGGGGGGGGGGGGGGGGGGGGGGGGGGGATGGGGCTGGGGGTTGGTAACCACTGGCTGGTCAGGGATACAACAGGACAGAGCCTCAGCACTGCTCCCTGACACCGTGTAAGTGCCCACCCAGTGAGGGAGGGAGAGCTGGCAGGGTGGGAGGGCAGTGGGCAGGGAAGGGGGGCAGTGGGCAGGGTGGGGAGGCAGCAGGCAGGGTGGAAGGGCAGTGGGCAGAGTGAGGGGGCAGTGGGCAAGATGGGGGAGGGTGGGAGAGGGTTGGCCATAGCTAGAAGCAGGGCCCATCCCCATGCTGTTGGTGTTCATTCAATCCCTACACTAACTGTCTAACAAGCTGAGCAGCAGGGTCTGATTCTAGGGTAGATGTACATGGGGGTAGTGATTGTTTCTGGATTGTGCACAGTTCTGGTCGCCTCACTACAGGAAGGATGTGGAAGCTATTGAGAGGGTGCAGAGGAGATTTACAAGGATGCTGCCTGGATTGGGGGGCATGACATATGATGATAGGTTGAGGGAGCTGGGACTCTTCTCCCTGAGAGACGAAGGTTGAGAGGCGACCTGATAGAGGTTTATAAGATGTTGAGAGTAATAGAGTGGATTCTCGGACGCTATTTCCTCGGGCTGAAATGGTCGCTACGAGAAGACACAGATTTAAAGTGCTGGGGGGCAAGTACAGAGGAGATGTTAGAGATAAGTTTTTCACTCAGAGGATGGTGAGTGAGTGGAATCGGCTGCCGTCAGTGGTGGTAGAGGCAAACTCGCTGGGGTCTTTTAAAAGACTTCTGGATGAGTATATGGGATGTAATGGGATTGGGAGTTACAGATAGTTCTATGGCCTGGTAGATATGGGTATGATCAGTGCAACTTGTGCGCCGAAGGGCCTGTTTGTGCTGTAGTGTTCTATGTTCTATGTCTCAGAGTGTGGTGCTGGATCTAGCGTGAAAGTATCCATTGTGTGATTACAGGAAGGACACGGGCATTCTGCCTCTCTATGGGATGTCCATGGTGGCAGCGATGGCCCCACCTGATGGTGGGAGGCAGACTGTGACTCTGCGCTGCCTCCGTCATTTCAACATCATCACCATTGAGTCTTTCAACGAAGGAACAATCAAAACCATCTTCCAACAGGTGATGGACTGGCACTTCAGCAGGGGGTTTGACATCTCCCTGAAAAGATATTCCAGGGTAAGATTAGAATCAAATCCCACTCGGAAAGCTGAAGGTGGGTAATTAAGCTGCAACATTAACTTGTCAAATAGAATTTCATTGCATTTCTACCAACTGGCAAGATTCTCAATGCAGATCAGCACAGAGTCACTGAGGTTTCTCAGGCTGTGGGGTTTCTCTATCTGCAAATCTTCTCTCTTGAGTGAAGTTGATAAAAGTTAAAATTTATTTATTAGCCACAAATAAGGTTTACATTAACAGTGCAGTGAAGTTACAGTGATAATCCCCAAGCTGCCACATTCCAGCACCTGTTCAGGTCAATGCGCCCTAACCATCATGTCTTTTAGACCAGGGGAGGAAACTGGAGCACCCGGAGGAAATCCACACAGACACGAGGAGAATGTGCAAACTGCACACAGACAGCGACCCAAGCTGGGATTCGAACCCGGATCCCCGGTGCTGTGGGGCAGCAGTGCTAACCACTGTGTCACCGTGCTGCCTGAAACCATTTGGAAGAGGAGCAGGGGAGTTACTCCCTGTGGCGTGGCCAACATTCATCCCTCAACATCACAAAGACAAATGATGTGATTGCTCACTGTTGGTCAGATTTACCCGTGTGTAAATTGGCTCTCTGTTTGTGACATTACAGCATCAGAAATATTTCATTGGTTGTAAGGCTCATCCCAGGGTTTTAAAAGGCAAGTACAGGGGAGATGTTAGAGGTAAGTTTTTCACTCAGAGGGTGGTGAGTGAATGGAATTGGTTGCCGTCAGTGGTGGTAGAGGCAAACTTGCTGGGGTCTTTTAAGAGACTTTTGGATGAGTACATGGGATTTAATAGGATTAGGAGTTACAGATAGTTCTATGGATTGGTAGGTATGGGTATGATCGGCGCAACTTGTGGGCTGAAGGGCCTGTTTTGTGCTGTAGTGTTCTATGTTCTATGTTCTATGTCTTTTGGCATCTATCTTTTAGCATCAGCAGTTTAACCTGAAAAGCCTGTAGATGATGTTAATGGATTGAGAGTCTATAATGTTGACTTTGTAAAGTTATCAAAATTGCAGATATAAAATCCTTCCTGCATATTTTTGCTCCTATACAGATTTTGGTTTGGGCTACCACCGATGTGTTTATCCAAGCACTGGAAACTTTTCTTCCCACACCATGCAAATCACATTACATATTCAATCTACGGGATTTCTCCAGAGTCATTCAGGTAATGCAATCTCAGAGCAATTAGCACTGAAACGACACTAATTACACCGGACAAGATACGGTCAGTTATCACATTCAGCTCAGCCGCTATCTTTTTTCTTCAATTTATCCAGGGTTTACTGCTGTTAAGATCGGAATGCGTTCCTCATGGAATTGAAGGAGATCATAAACTAATGCGACTCTGGATTCACGAGGTCTATCGTGTCTTCTATGATCGATTAGTCTACACTCAAGACAGAAAGCTATTCTTCAACATTGTAAAGGTTGTAGAATTGCACTGATTACTGTGAGGCCCGAGGGCCAGAATCATAGAATCCCTGCACTGCAGAATGAGGCCATTCAGCCCATCGAGTCTGGTCCAATTTACCCAGGACTATCCCACAACCCTGTATAATTACAAAGAACAAAGAGAACAAAGAACAAAACAGCACGGGAAACAGGCCTTTCGGCCCAACGAGCCCGCGCCGCCGTCCCGATGTTCCCACCTCTACCCGTGATCCCTGTCCATGTTTATAGATCTATGGATTAAAAACCAAATTTGAGACAATTTTAGGGAGAATTTGTTCTGCCAATTAGCCTAAGAGCACATCTTTGGGATGTGGGAGGAAACCGGAGCACCCGGAGAAAACCCACGCAAGCACAGGGAGAATGCGCAAACTCCCACAGACACAGGCCCAAATCCATGTATCTGCACAGCACAGCGATAGTCACTGAGCTGTCGTGTTGCCATCAAATGGTCCAGGTCAAGCGTACACTAACGACGTGAAGCACTAGGATACTCTCGAAAAAAATCCAAGAGCAGCCCTCTCACGACCCATCGCGTGTATGCCCCTCGTTAGACAACAAGGTGGACCAAAGCACCTGTAGGATAAAAACAAGTACATCAATATCATCATCTATTTACACACTTCCCAGGGACTCCCAAGGCTCATGATCCCTATTTTAAATCAGTTTTCTATACCCCTCCATTCCCATTCTGTTCATGTGCCCATCTAAGTATTTCTTAAATAACTCCAGAGTACCTGCCTCCACCACTTTACTTGGCAGCGCATTCCATACCCCCACCACCCTCTGTGTGAAAAAACTCCCTCTAGCATCCAAATTATACCTTACCCACCCCCTCACCCTAAGCCCGTGACCCCTCGTGCTATTTGAGTCCATCCTAGGAAAAAGCTTAACCCTGTTTACTCTATTTTTTTTTTTAAAGCAACACAGCACGGGAAACAGGCCCTTCGGCCCAACGAGCCCGCGCCACCGTAATACCAAATCATTATCCTATTTTATTAGTCCTATATAATAGTATATATATTAATCCTAATTTGGAAAATTTTCACCATAGGGACAATTTGTTACCCAATCAGCCTAAGAGCGAATTTTTTGGGTTGTGGGAGGAAACCGGAGTGCCCGGAGAAAACCCACGCAACCACGGGGAGAACGCGCCAACTCCCGCAGACACCGGCCCAATTCCAAGTGTCTGCACAGCCACATCGATAGTCTCTGAGCTGTCATGGTGCCCTTCAGGTGGTCCACATAAAGAACTCATATACGACATGAGGTACCAGGCAACCCATGAATCAACATCCAAGAGCTGTACCCGCACCAACTGCCGAATGCGTGCTCAAATTATGGACCGAATTACCTGTGGAAAAAAGCCGTAGTTAAACAGTCCTAATATATCCCTCTATCTGCATACCGCTCATGTGGCTGTCCAAGAGACCCTTAAACAGCCCCAGCGTGCCTGCTCCCACCACATTACTCGGCAGTGCATTCCACACCCCCACTACCCTTTGTGTGAAAAACTGCCCTCTAATATTCGTCCTATACATAGCCCCCCTAACCCTATGGCCATGACCTCTCGTCCTATCCATTTCTAAAGGTGGAAAAAGTTTACCTCCATTTACTCTATCTATACCCCTTATAATCTTATACACCTCTAGGAGATCCCCTCTAAGCCGACGTCTTTCAAGGGAAAACAACCCCAGTCTATCTAATCGTTCCTCATAGGACAGTCCTTCCATACCAGGCAGCATCCTGGTAAACCTCCTCTGCACTCTCGCCAAGGACTCCACATCCTTCCGATAGTACGGAGACCAGAACTGGGCGCAGTATTCCAAGTGAGGCCTAACCAAAGTTGTATACAACTGCAACATCAAAATCCTACTCTTATATTCTATACCCTTTTCTATGAAAGCTAACATACTATACGCCTTCTTTGTCACCTTCTCCACCTGTGAGGACACCTTCAGAGACTTGTGAACCTGCACTCCCAAGTCTCTCTGCGTCTCTATTGTCCTTATAGTTTTACCTTTTATCCTATAATTCTCTTCTACATTTTTCCGGCCAAAATGCATCACCTCGCATTTTTCCGGATTAAATTCCATTGGCCATCTATCTGCCCAATCTACCAACCTGTCTATGTCCTGTTGTATTGCCTGACACTGCTCTTCTGTACCCGCCAATCCAAGCATCTTGGTGTCATCAGCACATTTGCTGATCTCACCACCTACCCCTACTTCCAAGTCGTTTATGTAGACCACAAATAGAAGAGGACCTAGTACTGAGCTTTGTGGCACTCCACTAGTGACAGGCTTCCAGCTGGAAAAAGAGCCTTCCACTACTCCCCTCTGTCTCCTCCTTCCGAGCCAGTTTTCGACCCATCTACATACCCGACCCTGTATCCCATGCGCCTTCACCTTCTCTATCCGTCTACCATGAGGCACCTTGTCAAACGCCTTACTGAAATCCATGTAGACGACATCAACAGCCTGTCCTTCATCAACTGTTTTTGGCACTTCTTCAAAAAATTCCACCAGATTCGTAAGACAAGACTTCCCCTTGACGAAGCCATGCTGCGTATCCCTGATCAGATCGCAGCGCTCCAGATGCTCATACATCCTGTCCCTAAGGACCCTCTCCATTAGCTTACCTATAACTGAAGTCAAGCTCACCGGCCTATAGTTCCCTGGGTAATCCCTCTGACCTTTTTTAAACAACGGTACTACGTTTGCTATCCTCCAGTCCTCTGGGACCTCACCTGTGTCCAAGGAAGAGACAAAGATATGCGTCAGAGGCCCAGCCAAGTCTTCCCTCAACTCCCTTAGCAGCCTGGGGTAAATGCCATCAGGCCCCGGAGCTTTATATGTCTTTAAGTTGCCTAACAGCCCCAACACCTCTTTCCTCGTAATCCTTATTTCCCTCAACCAATCTTCAACTTTGTCAACATCAGGCACAGACATCTGTCCAGTCTCCTGCGTGAATACCGACGCAAAGTATTCATTCAGGATCTCCCCCATTCCCTCCGGCTCTAAGCATAGATCCCCTCCACTGTCCCTAAGAGGTCCAATCTTGCCTCTAACCATCCTTTTGCTCCTTACATAGGTGTAAAATGCCTTTGGATTTGCTTTAATCCTACCTGCCAGAGCCACCTCATGGCCCCTTTTTGCCTTTCTAATACCCCTTTTTAGATCCCGTCTACACTCTCTATAAGCTTCCCGCGCTATCTCAGTCCCTAGTTGCCTAAATCTAATGTAAGCCTCTCTCTTTTTCTTGATCAAGTCCTCAATCTCCCTGGTAAGCCAAGGTTCTCTAATCCTACCTTTCCCATCCTTCCTCTTTGCCGGCACATATCTTTCCTGCAGAGAGTTTAGTTTTCCCTTGAAAGACTCCCACATGTACCTCGTCGACCTGCCCTCAAAAAGCTTATCCCAGTCCGTATCTTTAAGATCTTGCCTAATCTGGCCGTATCTAGCCCTCCCCCAGTTAAATACCCTCCCTTTGGGCCAGTCTCGTCCTTTTCCATTAATATCCTAAAGCAGACAGAGTTGTGATCACTATTTGACACCTGCTCTCCTACCTCGACGTCAACCACCTGGCCTGGCTCATTCCCCAGAACCAAATCCAGTATAGCCCCATCTCGAGTTGGGCCATCCACATACTGCTCCAAGGACCCTTCCAAAACACACTGTACAAATTCCTCCCCATCCACTCCTACAGCCCTGGGCACACTCCAATCTACTCCAGGAAAATTGAAATCTCCCACTACTACCACCCTATTTTTCCTACACTTATCTAAAATGTCCCTGCATATCCTTTCTTCCACGGCCCGCGGGCTGTTGGGCGGTCTGTAGTAAACACCCAACAGAGTAACCACTCCCTTCCTATTCCTCAACTCCACCCATAGAGACTCAGTTCCTAAATCATCCATACCTCTCTCCCTCTGCACTGCTATGACGTTGTCCTTAACTAATAAAGCCACTCCCCGCCTCTCTTCACACCAACTCTGTCACACCTAAAACACTTATACCCTGGAATATTCAATTGCCAGTCTTGCCCCTCCTTCAACCACGTCTCAGTCACCGCCCTCCACGTCTAAACTCCTCGTGAACATTATTGCCTTCAGTTCATCTGTTTTGCCAGTCACACTCCTCGCATTAAAAAACATGCACTGAAGACCCTCAGCTCTCGGAAATACCTTTCTACCTACTGGTGTTTCCCTATCATCCCTCTCTATCCCACTCCCAGTTCCTGCTGTCTCCCCACCCTCCCTCCCTATTAGTTTAAACATTTTTGAAACACTCCAGCTAACCTCCCAGCTAAAATATGTGTTCCCCTCCCAGTCAACTGCTCCCTATCCCTCGTGAATGGGTGACCCTCCCTCCTGAAGACTTCCCAATGATCAATAAATATGAAGCCTTCTGCCCTACACCAATCCCTCATCCATGCATTTAGTTGGAGTGTCTCATTTATTACCCCTCATAATCTTGTACACCTCTATTCGATCTCCTCTAAGTCTATGTCTTTCTAAGTAAAACAATCCCAATTTGCCTAACCTCTCCTTGTAACTCAGACCTTCCATACCAGGCAGCATCCTGGTAAACCTCCTCTGCACTCTCTCCAGAGTCTCATAGAACATTACAGCACAGAACAGGCCCTTCGGCCTTCGATGTTGTGCCGACCAAAATAAAAAGCAATGCCCCTCCAAACTAAACCATCCCCTTCTCTTCCATATACTTATCAATTAACCTCTTAAACGCCACCAAACTTGGCGCATCTACAACAGCTGCAGGCAGGGCATTCCACTCCATAATCACTCTTTGAGTAAAGAACCTACCTCTGATATCCGTCCTATAACTCATACCCCTTAATTTAAAGTTGTGTCCCCTCGTGCTAGCTTTTTCCATCCTAGGAAAAAGGCTATCACTGTCCACCCTATCTAAACCTCTAATCATCTTATATGTTTCAATAAGATCCCCTCTTAGCCGCCTCCTTTCTAACGAAAACAACCTCAAATCCTTCAACCTCTCTTCATAGGACCTGCCCTCCATACCAGGCAACATCCTAGTAAACCTCCTCTGTACCCTCTCCAATGCCTCCACATCTTTCTTATAATGTGGCGACCAGAACTGCACACAATACTCCAAGTGCGGCCGCACTAGAGTTTTGTACAGCTGCAACATGATGCTGCGGCTCCTAAATTCAATCCCCCTACCAATAAAAGCTAAGACTCCATATGCCTTCTTAACAACTTTATCCACTTGACTGCCTACTTTCAGGGATCTATTGACACATACACCAAGATCCTTCTGTTCCTCAACACTATTAAGAGCCCTACCATTAGCCCTATACTCTACACATTTATTGTTCCTGCCAAAGTGCATTACCTCACACTTTTCCACATTAAACTCCATTTGCCACCTCTCGGCCCAGCTCTGCAACTTGTCCAAGTCACTCTGTAAACTAAAACACCCCTCTTCACTATCTACCACACCACCAACTTTAGTATCATCTGCAAATTTACTGATCCATCCCTCAATACCCTCATCCAGATCATTTATAAAAATTACAAACAGCAGGGGCCCCAAAACAGACCCCTGAGGCACACCACTCGTCACCGAACTCCACGATGAATATCTCCCATCAACCACCACCCTCTGTCTTCTATCTGCCAGCCAATTCCTAATCCAATTAGCTAAATCACCCTCTATTCCACACATCTGCATTTTCTGTAGAAGTCTTCCATGGGCCACCTTATCAAACGCCTTACTAAAGTCTCCACGTCCTTCCGCTAGTAAGGCGACCAGAACTGGACACAATATTCCAATTGAGGTCTAACCAGCATTTTATACAACTGCAACATTACCATGGATAATCCATTCCAACAGCACATCTTTGGACTGTGGGAGGAAACCGGAGCACCCGGAGGAAAACCATGCAGACACGATGAGAATGTGCAAACTCCACACAGATAGTGACCCGAGCCAGGAATTGAATCTGGTTCCAGGGCGATGTGAGGCAGCAGTGCTAATCCTGTGCCACTCTTTTCATTTTTAGCCCTCAGTTGATCAACATGCTGTAGCTTTTTCCACAGTATGTTAAATGAAACTTCTCGCTGCATCTGCAGTTGGAATTCTTCCATCTTTAATCAGTTACACTTCAATAATATTATTAGTCATCTAGAATTTCCTTTGTCACTGACTCCCCCCACCCCCATCCCCTCAGAAACACCAGAGCCTGCATTTGGAAACAGAAAGTGTGAGACATCACAGGCACAGTTTCCCTGTGAAGATTCTCTCCGACAAAACTGTTTGTCTCCGATATCCGCAGGTGAAAGGTCAAACTCTGCTCATGCTTTTGATGTTTGTTTCTTTTAACAGAATGTAGTGCAGACACAGTTCAAGGAAAAAAATCAGCAACCTTTTCAGAACACTGTGTTAGGGAGAGATCTGAGTGATGACGACATCGGCAATCTGATCTTTGGTGATTACATGTCACCGAAAACCAGTGAGAAGCGGAAGAAGGTGTACGATGAAATCACGGATATGAACAAGCTGAAGAAAGTAAGTATTGGGGATAGCAGTAATAAACACTTTCTGAAACATCATACAGAGAAGTGATGGTCCAGTGGTGTTAGACTATCAATCCAGAAACTCAGCTAATGGTCTGGGGACCCAGGTTCGAATCCTGCCACAGCAGATGGTGGAATCTGAATTCTATTTAAAAAATCTGGAATTAAGAATCGACTGATCTTGAAACTATTGTCAATTGTTGGGGAAAACCCATCTGGGTCATCAATGCCCTATAGGGAAGGAAATCTGCTGTCCTTACCCACTCTGGCCTACATGTGACTCCAGAACCACAGCAATGTGATTGACTCTGAACTGCTCTCCAAGGGCAACTAGGGATGGGCAATAAATACTGACCAGCCAGTGAGGTACATGTCCCATGAGTGAATAAAAAAAAGACAGTGATAAACATGCTCTGTAACATCATACACAAGTGCCTTATACTGACCTGTTGCAGTGGACGTTGAATCCTTGCCCTTGTCTCCCTGATGCAGACTATTGAGTGCTATCTCGTTGAGTTCAACCGGAACAGTAAGGCTCCCATGGACCTGGTGGTGTTCATTTTTGCCATTGAGCACATCTCACGGATCAGTAGAATTCTCAAACAGCCAAATGGGCATGCCCTGCTAATAGGTGAGTCTCACCGTGACAACATACAGAATTCTTTCATAGCACATGTAGATTTTAAATATCTCTCTCCCAAATATCAAAATGGAATGGAATAAATACCCAAAGAAGAAACTGTCCTTGCTGTAGAGAGAACACGGGGGATGAGGGATAGTTAAATAATCCTATAAAGGGTCAATATCTGAGAAATGGTCTCCTGTGCTGCATCGTTTCACTCTAGATTGTAAAGATTTAATTGATTAGAACATAGAACACTACAGCACAAACAGGCCCTTCGGCCCACAAGTTGCACCAATCACATCTATACCTATACCAATCCATAGAACTATCTGTAACTCCCAATCCCATTAAATCCCATGTACTTGTCAATTTGATTTGATTTATTATTGTCACATGAGAAGTATTGCTTCTTGTGCGCTATGAAAACAAAGCATACCACTCACAGAGAAGGAAACAGAGTACAGAGATTACATAGAACATAGAACATAGAACATTACAGCACAGAACAGGCCCTTCAGCCTTCGATGTTGTGCCGACCAAAATAAAAAGCAATGCCCCTCCAAACTAAACCATTCCCTTCTCTTCCATATACTTATCAATTAACCTCATTACAGTCATAGCTAGGGTGTAGTGAAAGATCAACTTAATGCAAGATAGGTCCATTCAGAAGTCTGACAGCAGCAGGGAAGAAGCTGTTCCTGAGTCCATTGGTTTGTGACTCAGACTTTTGTATCTTTTCTCCAAAGGAAGATGGTAGAAGAGAGAATGTCCGGGGTGCGGGGGGTCCTTAATTATACTGGCTGCTTTACCAAGGCAGCAGGAAGCATAGAGTCAATGGATAGAAACCTGATTTGTGTGATGGACTGGGCTACATTCGTGACTTTTTGTAGTTCCTTGTGGTTTTGGGCAGAGCAGGAGCCCAGACCGAGCTATGATACAACCAGAAAGAATGCTTTCTATGGTGCAACTGTAAAAGTTGGTGACATGCCAAATTTCCTTAGTCTTCTGAGAAAGTAAAGGCGTTGGTGGGGCTTTCTTAACTATAGTGTCAGCTTTGAGGGGGGGACCAGGACAGGTTGTTAGTGATCTGGACACCTAAAAACTTGAAGCTTTCGACCCGTTCTACTTCATCCCCGTTGATGCAGACAGGGGCATGTTCTCCTTTACACTTCCTGAAGTCAATGACAATCTCATTTTTAAATTACTGGCTCCAAAACACCTTAATGCATTCTATGCCCGTTTCAAGCAAGAGATCAGTAAAAGAATGCCCCCCACCCTGTTAGCCCTGGATGAACATGTAATCTGGCGTCACCATCGCAGATATCAAACAGCTTTCTCGAAGCTCAACCCACAGAAAGAGACTGGCCTGTATGGGGTATCCAGACAAGCACTCAGATCCTGTGCAGATCAGCTAGTGGGTTCTCTCAGACATCTTCAAGCTCTCTTTACAACAATCTGAAATTCCCATCTGCTTCAAGAAAACGACCATCATCCTGGTACCTAAGGAAAACCAGGCAGTGTGCCTTAATGACAATCGGCCAGTGGTTCTGATATCCATCATTGTGAAGTTTAAAATACAGTTAAAATGGAAAAGTGTTCCAGAAAAAAATGAATTTTCCGGTGGTCTGAAGTTTCCAGATCTCAGTCTACATATCCACTCCTCTACATATATCTACGTATATCTACATATATCTACATATCCACTCCTGCTACATTTCCTGAAGAGAAATATTAGGTGCTGATTCCATTTGCTTTTTGCTGCCTGTGTTGAGGGGAGTATATCGATATTAATAGGTTTAGTACGTGTGCTGTGCAGCATTAAAAATATTCTGCCCATTCAACGGATATAGTTCATTTAACTATAAGTTATTGTACTGTCAGATATCGGGGCAGAAGTAGGCCATTCGGCCCATTGAGTCTGCTCCACTATCCAATGAGATCATGATTGAACAAAGAACAAAGAACAACACAGCACGGGAAACAGGCCCTTCGACCCAACGAGCCCGCGCTGCCATCCTAACGTCTTAATGATCTGATTGATCTGATATTATAATCCTAAACTACACTTTTTCACCTTATCCTTAAAACCCGGGATTCCCTTACTGAATAAAACTCTGTCTTAGACATGTTTAATGACCCAGCCTCTATAGCCCGCTGCAGTCAAGAATTCCACAGATTCACACCCCCCCAAGAGAAGAAATTCCTTCTTATCTCTGACTTAAATGGATGACCCCTTACTCTGAGATTATGTCCTCTGGTCTTAGACTCTCTTACAAGGTGAAACAACCTATCATGAAACACCCTTCTTATCCCAACTCCCTGTATTCTATCAATGGGTCAATCCTCTTTCCTTGTTAATATGCTACCCATAACACCCTTAGCAGTGCTGGCCCAAGTACCACTCATCCAGGTACTTTTCAAAGGATGGGAGACATTCCGCCTGCACCGCCCTCCTAGGCAGCGCATTCCAGACCCCCACCACCCTCTGGGTAAAAAAGCTTTTCCTCAAATCATAGAATACTATAGTGCAGAAAGAGGCTCTTCGGATCAGCGAGTTGGCACCAATCCCACCCAGGCCCTACTGCCGTATCCCTACACATTTTACCCACTAATGTCTCTAACCTACACATCCCTGGACACGAAGGGCAATTTTTAGCATGGCCAATCGACCTAACCTAATTTGGATGCTGGGTTTTTTCACACAGAGGGTGGTGGGGGTATGGAATGCGCTGCCAAGTAAAGTGGTGGAGGCAGGTACTCTGGAGTTATTTAAGAAATACTTAGATGGGCACATGAACAGAATGGGAATGGAGGGGTATAGAAAACTGATTTAGAACATAGAACATTACAGCGCAGTACAGGCCCTTCGGCCCTCGATGTTGCGCCGGCCAGTGGACTCTCTAACCTAAACTATTCCAATATCATCCATATGCCTATCCACCGACCATTTGAATGCCCTCCAAAGTAGGCGAGTCCACAACTGCTGCAGGCAGGGCATTCCACGCCCTCACCACCCTCTGTGTGAAGAACCTGCCTCTGACATCCGTCCTATAACTACCACCTCTTAATTTAAAGTTATGTCCCCTCGTGTTGGTCATCACCATCCGAGGAAAAAGGCTCTCACTATCCACCCTATCCAATCCCTTGATCATCTTATACGCCTCAATTAGGTCACCGCGTAACCTTCTTCTCTCTAATGAAAATAACCTCAGGTCCCTCAGCCTTTCCTCATAAGGCCTTCCCACCATACCAGGCAACATCCTGGTAAACCTCCTCTGCACCCTTTCCAATGCTTCCACATCTTTCTTATAATGCGGCGACCAGAACTGTACGCAATACTCCAAGTGCGGCCGCACCAGAGTTTTGTACAGTTGTAACATAACCTCACGGCTCCTAAATTCAATCCCTCTACCAATAAAAGCTAACACACCGTACGCCTTCTTAACAACTTTATCAACTTGGGTGCCAACTTTCAAAGAGCTATGTACTTGTACCCCAAGATCCCTCTGCTCGACAACACTATTAAGGGTCCTTCCATTAGCCCTATATTTCATATGCCTGTTATTCCTACCAAAGTGAATCACCTCACACTTATCCGTATTGAATTCCATTTGCCACCTCACGGCCCAGCTCTGCAACCTATCTATGTCCCTCTGCAAACTGTAACATCCATCCTCGCTGTCTACAACTCCCCCCACTTTGGTATCGTCAGCAAATTTACTAATCCAACCCTCTACACCCTCATCTAGGTCATTTATAAAAATGACAAACAGCAGTGGCCCTAAAACAGATCCTTGAGGTACACCACTTGTAACTGCACTCCAGGTTGAATATGTAACTGCACTCAGGTTTCGTGAAGGGTAGGTCATGCCTTACTGGTTTCGTGAAGGGTAGGTCATGCCTTACTAACCTCATTGAGTTTTTTGAGAAAGTGACCAGAGAGGTGGATGGGGGTAAGGCGGTTGATGTAGTATATATGGACTTTAGTAAGGCGTTTGATAAGGTGGCCCATGGAAGACTTCTACAGAAAATGCAGATGTGTGGAATAGAGGGTGATTTAGCTAATTGGATTAGAAATTGGCTGGCAGATAGAAGACAGAGGGTGGTGGTTGATGGGAGATTTTCATCGTGGAGTTCGGTGACGAGTGGTGTGCCTCAGGGGTCTGTTTTGGGGCCCCTGCTGTTTGTAATTTTTATAAATGATCTGGATGAGGGTATTGAGGGATGGATCAGTAAATTTTGCAGATGATACTAAAGTTGGTGGTGTGGTAGATAGTGAAGAGGGTGTTGTTTAGTTTACAGAGTGACTTGGACAAGTTGCAGAGCTGGGCCGAGAGGTGGCAAATGGAGTTTAATGTGGAAAAGTGTGAGGTAATGCACTTTGGCAGGAACAATAAATGTGTAGAGTATAGGGCTAATGGTAGGGCTCTTAATAGTGTTGAGGAACAGAAGGATCTTGGTGTATGTGTCAATAGATCCCTGAAAGTAGGCAGTCAAGTGGATAAAGTTGTTAAGAAGGCTTATGGAGTCTTAGCTTTTATTGGTAGGGGGATTGAATTTAGGAGCCGCAGCATCATGTTGCCAGCTGTACAAAACTCTAGTGCGGCCGCACTTGGAGTATTGTGTGCAGTTCTGGTCGCCACATATAAGAAAGATGTGGAGGCATTGGAGAGGGTACAGAGGAGGTTTACTAGGATGTTGCCTGGTATGGAGGGCAGGTCCTATGAAGAGAGGTTGAAGGATTTGAGGTTGTTTTCGTTAGAAAGGAGGCGGCTAAGGGGGGATCTTATTGAAACATATAAGATAATTAGAGGTTTGGATAGGGTGGACAGTGATAGCCTTTTTCCTAGGATGGAAAAAGCTAGCACGAGGGGACACAACTTTAAATTAAGGGGTATGAGTTATAGGACGGATATCAGAGGTAGGTTCTTTACTCAAAGAGTGATTAGGGAGTGGAATGCCCTGCCTGCAGCTGTTGTAGATGCGCCAAGTTTGGTGGCGTTTAAGAGGTTAGTTGATAAGTATATGGAAAGAAGGGAATGGTTTAGTTAGGAGGGGCATTGCTTTTTATATTGGTCGGCGCAACATCGAAGGCCGAAGGGCCTGTTCTGTGCTGTAATGTTCTATGTTTATGTTCTATGTTCTATTTCCCATCAACCACCACCCTCTGTCTTCTATCAGCTAGCCAATTCCTAATCCAAACTGCTAAATCACCTTCAATCCCATGCATCTGCACTTTCTGCAGTAGCCTACCATGGGGAACCTTATCAAACACTTTGCTAAAATCCATATACACTACATCAACTGCCTTACCCTTATCTACCTCTTTGGTCAATAAGGTTTGTGAGGCACGACCTATCCTTCACAAAACCATGCTGACTATTTAAAATAGGGATCATGAGCGTTGGGAGTCCCTCGGAAGTGTGTAAATAGATGATGATATTGATGTACTTGTTTTTATCCTACAGCTAATAATTTGGTCCACCTTGTTGTCTAACGAGGGGCATACACGCGATAGGTCGTGAGAGGACTGCTCTTGGATTTTTTTCAAGAGTATCCTAGTGCTTCATGTCGTTAGGGTACACTTGACCTGGACCATTTGATGGGCAACACAACAGCTCAGTGATTATCGCTGTGCTGTGCAGATACATGGATTTGGGCCTGTGTCTGTGGGAGTTTGCGCATTCTCCCGTGCTTGCGTGGGTTTTCTCCGGGTGCTCCGGTTTCCTCCCACATCCCAAAGATGTGCTCTTAGGCTAATTGGCAAAACAAATTCTCCCTAAATTGTCTCAAATTTTGTTTTTAATCCATAGATCTATAAACATGGACAGGGATCACGGGTAGAAGTGGGAACATCGAGGTGGCAGCGCGGGCTCGTTGGGCCAAAGGGCCTGTTTCCCGTGCTGTTTTGTTCTTTGTTCTTTAACCCGCACATCTTTGGACTGTGGGAGGAAACTGGAGCATCCGGAGGAAACCCACGCAGACATGAGGAGAATGTGCAAACTCCACACAGACAGTGACCCGAGCCGGGAATCGAACCCAGGACCCTGGAGCTGTGAAGCAGCAGTGCTAACCACTGTGCAACTGTGCTGCCCTAAACCTCTTACCCCTCACTTTCAACTTGCGTCCCCTTGCAATGAACCCTTCAACTAAAGGGGAACAGCTGCTCCTTCTCCACTCTGTCCCTCATAATCTTACACACCTCAATCAGGTCATCCCTCAGCCTTCTCTGCTCCAGAGAAAACAACACAAGTTTATCCAATCTCTCTCCATAACATAAATGTTCCATCCCAGGCAGCATCCCGCTGAATCTCCTCTGCTCCCTCTCCAGTGTGTTCACATCCTTCCTATATTGTGGTTAACCAGAACTGCACACACTACTCCAGCTGTGGCCTCACCAAAATTCTACACATCTGCATCCTGACCTCTCTGTTTTTGTAATCTGATTGATAAAGGTGAGTGTGCCTTTTTCACTGCCCTATTAACCTGCCTTTCCACCTTCAGAGATTTACGGACAAACATACCAAGGTCCCTTTGTTCTTTGGAACTTCGCAGTGTCAGACCTTTCACAGTGTGCATCCTTATCAAATTACTCCTTCCAAACCTCACACTTTTCAATGTTAAATTCCAACTGCCATTTATCCACCCATTCAATCATCTCGTCGATATCTTCTTGTAGCACAAGACACTCATCCTCACTGTTACATACCTGGCCAATCTCTGCCCCCTCCCCCACCCCAGTCATCTCGATGTACAATCGGGGGCCCAGCACGTATACCTGTGGTACATCACTGGTCACTGGCCTCCAGTCACTAAAGCAGCGTCTGTCACCTCCCTCTGTCTCCTAACACTAAGCCAATTATGAATCCACCTTGTTGAGCCTTCTTAATAAATCTCCCATGTGGGACTTTGTCAAAGGCTTTGCTGAAATCCACGTAAACTACATCAACTGCACTGCCCTCATCCACACACTTGGTTAAAAAATTCAATCAAATTTATTAAGCGTGACCTCCCTCTGATGAAGCCACGCTTTATCAAATTTTGCCTCTCCAAAGAGAATTAGATTCTCTCCTTCTGAATCTTCTCCAGTAGTTTCCCAACCACAGACAGGAGACTCACTGGTCTGTAATTCCCTGGTTTGTCTCTACAACCTTTCATAAATAGTGGGACCACATTAGCTGTTCTCAGTCCTCTGGCATCCCCCCAGTGGAGGAATTAAAAAAAAAAGGCCCATTCAAAAGTCTGATGGAAGAAGTTGTTCTTGAGTCAGTTGGTACATGATCTCAGACTTTGGTATCTTTTTCATCTTGGAAGAGGATGAAAGAGAGAATGTCTGGGTTCCTTGATGACGCTGGAGCATTCTCAAAGCAGTGGCGAGTGTAGACAGAGCCAATGGATGGGAGCTTGAGTTGGGTGATGGACTGGGCTTTGTCCACAACTCTTTGTAATCTCTTTTAGGTCAGAACAGGAGCTATACCGAGCTCCGATAATGATGCTTTCTTTGGTGCATCTTTAAAAATTGGTGAGAGTGAGAGTGGGTATGCTGAATTTCCTTAGCTTCCTGAGAAAGTAGAGGCATTGGAGGAGCTTTTTTAACTACAGCATCAGTATGGGGGGGTGGTGGGGTAGTGCCAGGACAGGTTGTTGATGATCTAACACTTGAAAACTTGAAGCTCTCGACCATTTCTACTTCATCCCCGTGCAGGAAGATAGTGTGGAGAGAGAGCAGCCCCTGCCGAATTAAATTACAGAGTGGGCTAGAGGGGCTGAATGGCCTTCTCTGTGTGTCACTGTCATGTCCGGAATGAGCAGCAGCAGCAGGGTGGATTTTATTGGTGATAGGTGTCTGTGTTGTGATGCAGGGATTGGAGGAAGTGGGAGACAGTCAGTAACAAGGCTGACAGCGTTCATGGCTGGTGTGAAAATTGTCCAGGTCAGCATTCAGAAAACCTACACACTGAGCGAGTGGAGGGATGACGTGAAGAGGGTGTTACGAGGGGCTGGACAGAACGGCACACCGACCGTCTTCCTGCTCGCTGACCACCAGATCAAGGTTAGTACGGTGATACCTAGCACGTACCCCCCCCGCCCCCGCACTCACCCACCCACCCACTTCCCCCTCAATCCCAGCCCCCCACCACCTCAACACTCCCCCCATCCCAAGGCTGAGCCTGTTACAGTGTGATTTGTTCAGTGTGGGTGTGATCAAAATCCAGTCCTTTAAATGAGTAGCACTCCTGTAAAACAGACATCAAACATCCCACAGTGTCGTGGTTCAGTTTAAAGTTTATTCATTAGTGTCACAGGCAGTCTTACGTTAACACTGCAATGAAATTACTGTGAAAATCCCCTAGTAGCCACACTCCCAGTGCTTGTTTGGGTTACACTGAGGGAGAATTTAGCATGGTCAATGCACCCTAACCAGCACATCTTTCAGACTGTGGGAGAAAACCGGAGCATCCAGAGGATTTGATTAGATTTGATTTATTATTGTCACACGTATCGGTACACAATGATACAATGAACAGTATTATTTCTTGTGTGTTATACAGACAAGGAGAAGGAAAGGAGAGGGTGCAGAATGTAGTGTTACAGTCATAGCTAGAGAAAGATCAACTTAATGCAAGGTACAAAGAACAAAGAGCAACACAGCACGGGAAACAGGTCCTTTGGCCCAATGAGCCCACGCCACCGTCCTAACGTCTTAATGACATATCCATGACTTTAGGCTATGCCTATTATTGAAGATTCCCATATAGAGACCAATATAGGGACAATTTGTTACCCAATCAGCCTAAGAGCACATTTTTGGGATGTGGGAGGAAACCGGAGCACCCGGAGAAAACCCATGCAACCACGGGGAGAACGCGCAAACTCCCGCAGACACAGGCCCAAATCCATGTGTCTGCACAGCAACAGCGATAGTCTCTGAGCTGTCATGTTGCCCATCAGATGGTCCAGTTTAAGCATACACTGACGACGTGAAGCACTAGGCAACTCCTGAAGCAACATCCAAGAGCAGCTCTCGCACGACCTGCCGAATGCATGCACCTTGTTGGTCAACAAGGTGGACCGAATTGCCTGTGGAAACAAATAAGATATTTAGACAGTTCTGCTATATCCCTCTATCTGCAGACCGCTCATGTGGCTGTCCAAGAGACCCTTAAACAACCCTAGCGTGCCTGCTCCCATCACCTTACTCGGCAGTGCATTCCACACCCCCACTACCCTTAGTGAAAAACTGCCCTCTAATATTCGTCTTATACATAGCCCCCCTCACCCTAAGGCCGTGACCCCTCGTTCTATCCGATTCTAATGGTGGAAAAAGCTTACCACCATTTACTCTATCTATACCCCTTATAATCTTATATTACCTCTAATAGATTCCCTCTCAGCCGACATCTTTCAAGGGAAAACAACCCCAGTGTGTTCAATCTTTCCTCGTAAGACAGCCCTTCCAAACTAGACAGCATCCTGGTAAATCTCCTCTGCACTCTCTCCAGGGCCTCCACATCCTTCCGGTAGTACGGCGACCAGAACTGGACGCAGTACTCCAAGTGAGGCCTAACCAATGTTCTATACACTTGCAACATCAGACTCCTACTCTTGTATTCTATACCCCTTCCTATGAAGGCTAACATACCATACGCTTTCTTTATCACATTCTCCACCTGTACTGACACCTTCAGAGACTTGTGAACCTGCACCCCCAGGTCTCTCTGCGTCTCTATACTCCGGATAGTTTTACCTTTTATCCTATAACTCCCCTCTACATTATTCCGGCCAAAATGCATCACCTCGCATTTATCCGGATTAAATTCCATTTGCCATCTATCTGCCCAATCTACCAGCCTATGTCCTGTTGTATTGCCTGGCACTGCTCCTCAGTACCCGCCAATCCAAGCATCTTAGTGTCATCAGCAAATTTGCTGATCACACCACCTACCCCCTCTTCCAAGTCATTTATATAAACCACAAATAGAAGAGGTCCTAGTACTGAGCCCTGTGGCACACCACTAGTGACAGACCTCCAGTTGGAAAAAGAGCCTTCCACTACTACCCGCTGTCTCCTCCTCCCAAGCCAGTTCTCAACCCATCTACATACCTGGCCCTGTATCCCATGCGCCTTCACCTTTTCTATCAGCCTACCATGAGGAACCTTGTCAAACGCCTTACTGAAATCCATGTAGACGACATCAACGGCTTGTCCTTCATCAACTGTTTTTGTCACCTCTTCAAAAAATTCCACTAGATTCGTAAGACACGACCTCCCCTTAACGAAGCCATGCTGCGTATCCCTGATCAGATCACAGCGCTCCAGATGCTCATACATCCTGTCCCTGAGGATCCTCTCCATTAGCTTACCTATAACTGAAGTCAAGCTCACCGGCCTATAGTTCCCTGGGTTATCCCTCTGACCCTTTTTAAACAACGGTACTACATTTGCTATCCTCCAGTCCTCTGGGACCTCTCCTGTGTCCAAAGAAGAGACAAAGATTTGCGTCAGAGGCCCAGCAAGGTCATCTCTCACCTCCCTTAGCAGCCTGGGGTAAATGCCATCAGGCCCCGGAGCTTTATAAGTCTTTATGCTGCCTAAAAGCCCCAACACCTCTTCCCTCGTAATGATTATTTCCTTTAACGGGTCCTCAAATTTCTCAAAGCCGGCACCAGACATCAGGCCCCTCTCCCGCGTGAATACCGACGCAAAGTATTCATTCAGGATCTCCCCCATTCCCTCAGGCTCTAAGCATAGTTCCCCTCCTCTGTCCCTGAGAGGTCCAATCTTGCCTCTAACCATCCTTTTGCTCCTTACATAGGAGTAAAATGCCTTAGGATTTTCCTTAATCCTACCTGCCAAAGACATTTCGTGGCCCCTTTTTGCTTTCTGACACCCCTTTTAAGACCCCGTCTACACTCTCTATATTCTTCCAGCGCTCCCTCTGTCCCCAATTGCCTGGATCTAACGTACGCCTCCCGCTTCTTCCTGACCAAGTCCTCAATATCCCTAGTAACCCACGGTTTTTTTTTATTATTAAGCAACACAGCATGGGAAACAGGCCCTTCGGCCCAACGAGCCCGCGCCACCGTAATACCAAATACATTATCCTATTTTAATATTCCTATATAATAATATATATTAATCCTAATTTGGAAAATTTTCACCATAGGGACAATTTGTTACCCAATCAGCCTAAGAGCGAATTTTTGGGTTGTGGGAGGAAACCGGAGTGCCCGGAGAAAACCCACGCAACCACGGGAGAACGCGCAAACTCCCGCAGACACCGGCCCAATTCCAAGTGTCTGCACAGCCACATCGATAGTCTCTGAGCTGTCATGGTGCCCTTCAGGTGGTCCACATAAAGCACTCATATACGACATGAGGTACCAGGCAACCCATGAATCAACATCCAAGAGCTGTACCCGCACCACCTGCCGAATGCGTGCTCAAATTATGGACCGAATTACCTGTGGAAAAAAGCCGTAGTTAAACAGTCCTAATATATCCCTCTATCTGCATACCGCTCATGTGGCTGTCCAAGAGACCCTTAAACAGCCCCAGCGTGCCTGCTCCCACCACCTTACTCGGCAGTGCATTCCACACCCCACTACCCTTTGTGTGAAAAACTGCCCTCTAATATTCGTCCTATACATAGCCCCCCTCACCCTATGGCCATGACCTCTCGTCCTATCCATTTCTAAAGGTGGAAAAAGTTTACCTCCATTTACTCTATCTATACCCCTTATAATCTTATACACCTCTATGAGATCCCCTCTAAGCCGACGTATTTCAAGGGAAAACAACCCCAGTCTATCTAATCGTTCCTCATAGGACAGTCCTTCCATACCAGGCAGCATCCTGGTAAACCGCCTCTGCACTCTCTCCAAGGACTCCACATCCTTCCGATAGTACGGAGACCAGAACTGGGCGCAGTATTCCAAGTGAGGCCTAACCAAAGTTGTATACAACTGCAACATCAAACTCCTACTCTTATATTCTATACCCTTTTCTATGAAAGCTAACATACTATACGCCTTCTTTGTCACCTTCTCCACCTGTGAGGACACCTTCAGAGACTTGTGAACCTGCACCCCCAAGTCTCTCTGCGTCTCTATGCTCCTTATAGTTTTACCTTTTATCCTATAATTCTCTTCTATATTTTTCCGGCCAAAAATGCATCACCTCGCATTTTTCCGGATTAAATTCCATTTGCCATCTATCTGCCCAATCTACCAACCTGTCTATGTCCTGTTGTATTGCCTGACACTGCTCTTCTGTACCCGCCAATCCAAGCATCGTGGTGTCATCAGCAAATTTGCTGATCTCACCACCTACCCCTACTTCCAAGTCGTTTATGTAGACCACAAATAGAAGAGGACCTAGTACTGAGCCTTGTGGCACTCCACTAGTGACAGGCTTCCAGCTGGAAAAAGAGCCTTCCACTACTACCCTCTGTCCCCTCCTTCCGAGCCAGTTTTCGACCCATCTACATACCCGACCCTGTATCCCATGCGCCTTCACCTTCTCTATCAGTCTACCATGAGGCACCTTGTCAAACGCCTTACTGAAATCCATGTAGACGACATCAACAGCCTGTCCTTCATCAACTGTTTTTGTCACTTCTTCAAAAAATTCCACCAGATTCGTAAGACAAGACTTCCCCTTGACGAAGCCATGCTGCGTATCCCTGATCAGATCGCAGCGCTCCAGATGCTCATACATCCTGTCCCTAAGGATCCTCTCCATTAGCTTACCTATAACTGAAGTCAAGCTCACCGGCCTATAGTTCCCTGGGTGATCCCTCTGACCTTTTTTAAACAACGGTACTACGTTTGCTATCCTCCAGTCCTCTGGGACCTCACCTGTGGCCAAGGAAGAGACAAAGATTTGCGTCAGAGGCCCAGCCAAGTCTTCCCTCAACTCCCTTAGCAGCCTGGGGTAAATGCCATCAGGCCCCGGAGCTTTATATGTCTTTAAGCTGCCTAACAGCCCCAACACCTCTTTCCTTGTAATCCTTATTTCCCTCAACCAATCCTCAACTTTGTCAACATCAGGCACAGACATCTGTCCAGTCTCCTGCGTGAATACCGACGCAAAGTATTCAGTCAGGATCTCCCCCATTCCCTCAGGCTCTAAGCATAGATCCCCTCCACTGTCCCTAAGAGGTCCAATCTTGCCTCTAACCATCCTTTTGCTCCTTACATAGGTGTAAAATGCCTTTGGATTTTCTTTAATCCTACCTGTCAGAGCCACCTCATGGCCCCTTTTTGCCTTTCTAATACCCCTTTTTAGATCCCGTCTACACTCTCTATAAGCTTCCAGCGCTCTCTCAGTCCCTAGTTGCCTAGATCTAATGTAAGCCTCTCTCTTTTTCTTGATCAAGTCCTCAATCTCCCTGGTAAGCCAAGGTTCTCTAATCCTACCTTTCCCATCCTTCCTCCTTGCCGGCACATATCTTTCCTGCAAAGATTTTAGTTTTCCCTTGAAAGACTCCCACATGTACAGCATCGACCTACCCTCGAACAGCTTATCCCAATCCGTATCCTTAAGATCCTGACTAATCTGGCTATATCTAACCCTCCCCCAGTTTAACACCCTCCCCTTAGGGCAGGCTTCATCTTTTTCCATTAATACCCTAAAGCAGACAGAGTTGTGGTCACTATTTGACACATGCTCTCCTACTACAACATCAACCACCTGCCCTGGCTCATTCCCCAGAACCAAATCCAGTATAGCCCCCTCACTATCGGGCTATCCACATACTGCTCCAAGGACCCTTCTAAAACACACTGTACAAATTCCTCCCCATCCGCACCTTCCGCTCTGGGCACCTTCCAATCTACCCCAGGGAAATTGAAATCTCCCACTACAACCACCCCATTCTTCCTACACTTATCTAAAATGTCCCTGCATATCCCTTCTTCCATGGCCCGCGGACTGTTGGGCGGTCTGTCGTACACACCCAACATAGTAACTTCTCCCTTCCTATTCCTCAACTCCACCCATAGTGACTCAATTCCTAAATCATCCATACCACCCTCCCTCTGCACTGCTATGATGTGATCCTTAACTAATAACACCATTCCCCCTTCTCTCTTCAAACCACCTCTGTCATGCCTAAAACACTTATATCCTGGAATATTCAATTGCCAGTCCTGCCCCTCCTTTAACCACATCTCAGTCACCGCCACTGCTTCTAACTTCCTCGTGAACATTATTACCTTCAGTTCATCTGTTTTACCAGTCACACTCCTCGCATTAAAACACATGCACTGAAGACCCTCAGGCCCTCTCTGATCCTCCTTTCTACCCTCTGGACTTACCCTGTCTCCCATCTCTCTCCCACTCCCAGTTCCCTCTGTCTCCCCACCCCCTCTCCATATTGGTTTAAACCCTGCCGAAACACTCCAGCTAACCTCCCAGCTAAAATATGGGTGCCCTTCCCAGACAACTGTTCCCCGTCCCTCTTGTATAGATGCCCCTCCCTCATGAAGACTTCCCAATGGTCTATGAATTGGAAACCCTTTGCCCTACACCAATCCCTCAACCACGCGTTCAGTTGGAGTACCTCATTATTCCTAACCCTATCACTCCTGGGCATTGGCAGCAGCCCAGAGAATGCCATAAAGGAGGCCCTACACTTCAGCCGAGCCCCCAACTCCCTGAACTGCCTACGTATGTCCCCCCTGCACTTTGTTCCTACATCCTTCTCTCCAACGTGAACTATTACATCAGCCTTAGACCTTCCACCCTTCAAAATTCCCTCTACCCTCTCTGAAACATCCTGGACCCCTGCTCCAGGGAGGCAGACTACCATCCTGGAGACCCGCATTTGCCCACAGAACCGCCTGTCGATCCCTTTGACCTTCCCATCCCCCACCACTATCTCACATCCCACATTCCTGCTGTCCTCCGGGGCATTCTGATCCCCCTCCCTTGCCCTCTCTACTGCAGCTTTTGCCCTACATTATACTTTAATGCAAGGAGTATTTGCAATAAGGGGGAGGAACTTGCAGCTTGGACCAGTACCTGGAACTTTGATGTTGTGGCCATTTCAGAGACTTGGGTAGAGCAGGGACAGGAATGGATGTTGCAGGTTCCGGGGTACAAATGCTTTAGTCGGAGTAGAGAAGGAGGTAGAAGGGGGGGAGGTGTGGCATTATTAGTCAAAGACTGTATCACAGTGATAGAAAAGAAGTTTGATGAGGACTTGTCTGTTGAGGTAGTATGGGCTGAGACTAGAAACAGGAGAGGAGAGGTCACCCTGTTGGGAGTCTTTTATAGACCTCCTAAAAGTTCTAGAGAGGTAGAGGAAAGGATTGCAAAGGCAATCCTGGACAGGAGTGAAAGTAATAGGGTAATTGTTATGGGGGACTTTAACTTTACTAATATTGATTGGAATAGCTATAGCTCTAGCTCGTTAGAGGGGTCAGTTTTCATACACAGTGTGCAGGAAGGTTTTTTGACTCAGTATGTAGATAGGCCAACTAGAGGCGAGGCTACATTGGATTTGGTGCTGGGCAATGAGCCAGACCAGGTGTTAGGCTTGGAAGTTGGTGAACATTTTGGTGATAGTGACCACAATTCGGTTACGTTCACCTTAGTGATGGATAGGGATAGGCATGAACGTGGGGGCAGTAGTTATAGCTGGGGGAATGGTAATTATGAGGCTATTAGGAGAGAATTAGGGTGCATAGGTTGGACTAGGAAACTACAGGGGCTGGGAACATCTGAAATGTGGAGCTTATTCAAGGAGCAGCTACTGCGAGTCCATGATAAGTATGTCCCTGTCAGGCAAGGAGGAAATGGTCGAGTAAGGGAACCATGGTGTACTAAAAAAGTTAATTTGCTGGTTAAAAGGAACAAGGAGCCTTATGTCAGGATGAGGCTTGAAGGCTCAGTTAGTGCATTGGATAGCTATAGATTAGCCAGGAGGGAGCTAAAGAGTGAGTTGAGGAGAGCTAAAAGGGGACACGAGAAGACTTTGGCTGATAGGATCAAGGAGAATCCTAAAGCTTTCTTGAGATATGTTAAGAATAGAAGATTGGTTAGGACAAGATTAGGGCCAGTCATAGACAGCAGTGGGAAGTTGTGCGTGGAGCCTGAAGAGATGGGAGAGGCACTGAATAAATATTTCTCTTCGGTATTCACGCAGGGTGATGTAAATGTAGTTATGGAGAACACTGAGGTACAGGGTAGCAAACTGGAAGGTATCGAAGTAGATAGGGGGGATGTGCTAGATATTCTCGAGGGTTTGAAGTTGGATAAGTCCCCTGGGCCGGACGGGATTACCCTAGGATTCTCTGGGAGGCAAGAGAGGAGATTGCAGAGCCTCTGGCTCTGATCTTCAGGTCGTCGTTGGTTACGGGTGTGGTTCCGGAGGACTGGAGGATAGCGAATGTGGTCCCGTTGTTCAAGAAGGGGAAGAGAGACCTTTCAGGGAATTATAGGCCAGTGAGTCTTACTTCTGTTGTGGGCAAAGTATTGGAGAGAATTATTAGGGATAGGATTTATAGTTATTTAGAGAGAAATGAATGATTGGGGATAGTCAGCATGGTTTTGTGAAGGGTAGGTCGTGCCTTACTAACCTTATTGAGTTTTTTGAAAAAGTGACCAAAGAGGTGGATGGGGTAAGGCGGTTGATGTGGTATATATGGACTTTAGTAAGGCTTCGATAAGGTGTCCCATGGAAGGCTTCTGCAGAAAATGCAGATGTATGGGATTGAGGGTGATTTAGCTAATTGGATTAGGAATTGGCTGGCATATAGAAGACAGAGGGTGGTGGTTGATGGGAGATATTCATCGTGGAGTTCGGTGACAAGTGGTGTACCTCAGGGGTCTGTTTTGGGGACCCTGCTGTTTGTAATTTTTATAAATGATCTGGATGAGGGTATTGAAGGATGGATTAGTAAATTTGCAGATGACACTAAAGTCGGTGGAGTGGTAGATAGTGAAGAGGGGTATTGTTCCAGAGTCCAATTACCTGCCAGTGATCACATTCCTGTTTGTGCAATCTTACATCTGTCACAGTGAGCTCATGTCCAAATAAACTGAACTGAAACTGTCTGCAATATCTGAAGATGCTTTAGAAATATTATCATTCTGATTGTACTTTGAATGTGTCTGTATTTGAACTCCAACCTCGGATCTCACCGTCAGTACTGCCAGTGTCAGGAGCCTTCTGTAATTTAGCAATAACTTCCTTTCACCGACAGATAAATCATCTTGCACCAGCGGGAAAAGCAAAGCTGAACATCACCCCCTCCAATACCTACAGCAACTTTACGGAGAGAACCCAGCAGAATCTGCACTTTGTGTTGGCGTTCAGTCCAATAGGAGAGGCATTCCGAAACCGTCTGCGACAATTCCCAGCTCTGATTAACTGCTGCACCATCGACTGGTTTCAGGTAACTCTCTCCAAATATCCACAAAGTACTTTTATTATCTGAAAGCTCTGTTGGTGCTCTCCATATTGCACATTCTCCCCACGTCTGCATGGGTTTCCTCCAGGTGTTCTCCCACAGTCCAAAGGTGTGCTGGTGAGGTGGATTGGCCATGCTAAATGTGTGGGATTATAGGGATTGGGTGGAAGGTCTGAGTGGGATGCTCTTTTGGTGGGTTGGTGCAGACTCAATTGGCCGAGTGGCCTCCTTCTGCACAGCAGGGTTGTATGATATAATGCATTGATTCCCATTGAGAAGATATTTTTCTATTCTTCACAAAAGGTTTTGGGGAAGTATTTCACTGAGATCGAATCACTGGCTCACTGTTTCCTTACATCTCTCCACTGGAATTGCAATGTCCTTTCATTTCATGCATTGGAACTGTCAGGATTGTTAATGGAACCTGAATGAGGGCAGATAAACAGAGCACTGAGATACAGATTGAATTGCACACCACCAGACTGAGTGAATGGCCTCATTCTATTTCTTTCCACAAGAAGGATTCAGTTGTACATTAATCAACATTCACATACATCAAGTTTATCGATGGAAATAGGACTTGATAAACTTCTCAATGGGAATCAATGTATTATACCATACAACCCTGCTATGTAGAAATTATGATGATGTAAAGATGCTGACGTTGGACTGGGTAAACACAGTAAGAAATCTCACAACATCACTTTTAAGTCCAACCAGTTCATTTGATACTCAAATAAATCAGTTGGACTTAAACCTGGTGTTGTCAGACTTCTTACTGTGCAGAAGGAGGCTATTCTGCCCATTGAGTCTGCACCAACCCACCAAAAGAGCATCTCGCTCAGGCCTTCTACCCAATCCCTATAATCCCACGCATTTAGCATGGCCAATCTCCCTCACCAGCATACCTTTGGACTGTGGGAGGAAACCCGGAGGAAACCTATGCACACATGGGGAGAATGTGCAAACTCCACACAGTCACCCAAGGTTGGAATCGAACCCTGAAAGGCAGCAGCAATACCACTGAGTTAATGTTACTGTTGGAGCATCAAGGAGTGAATAATTCACAGGCAAACAAGTTGTGATAAGTTGTCAGTACTTGAAGCATCAAAGCAGAATGAATAAGCTGCTGTTTCAGAGTGCGCCCAGCTGCTTGTGTTTGTTGAACATATCACTATTGATGATAGTGTTTCTGAATAAGCTCATCTTCACCATCACAACACAAAAATACTGCCACAGCTTACCCATTAACCCTCAGAGTTAGCCAGCTGTATGGAGGACAATGACTCTTTATTTTTGTCCAGACTGTGTGATTAATTAAAACCTTTGGAAATGTGTGATCGATGAGGATGCTGAAATGAGGCTGCTGTTTTCTGAACTGATTCATTGATTATTTGAAAGAGAGAACTCCTTCCATTTCTCTCCTGAAAGCTGACCTTCTTAGGTTAGTCTGGATGAGTTGACAGAGGGAAAGAGGTTGGGAATGTTTGATCTGATTCTCTCAGACAGTCTGAATCTCCCCACCCTCACCTGGACACACACCAGAGGCCAGACTGCACGCAGACAGCAGGTCAAAGGCGGGGGCTGGCAGAGTTTCCCAATGATTCACTTCAGTTCTGAGGAGGAAATTCTGGACTACTGACTATTACTGCCCTCTACCACACGGTGATCAAGGTGGGTAGAGTCACAGTGGGCAGGGTCAAGGTGGACAGAGTCAGAATGGGCACGGTCACGGTGGGGAGGGTCATGGTGGGCAGAATGAGCAGATTCAGGGTGGACAGGGTCACAGTGCTGTGGGTCACAGTGGGCAGGGTTTAATACCCAGCTGAGAATGCAGTGAGGAGCCTGCTCTCAGCCGGAGACCATGTTCAATGGCAGGCATCCGCTGTCACAGATCATTGCATCCACTCTTGAAAGCTGGCAGCCAATCAGAGGGGCTCTAATTGGTCTGAAGGGACCGATTTTTGTTTTGAAAAAGTGACCAAAGAGGTAGATGGGGGTAAGGCGGTTGATGTAGTATATATGGACTTTAGTAAGGCGTTTGATAAGGTGGCACATGGAAGACTTCTGCAGAAAATGCAGATGTATGGGATAGAGGGTGATTTACCTAATTGGGTTAGGAATTGGCTAGCAGATAGAAGACAGAGGGTAGTGGTTGATGGGAGATATTCATTGTGGAGTTCGGTGACAAGTGGTGTACCTCAGGGGTCTGTTTTGGGGCCCCTGCTGTTTGTAAATTTTATAAATGATCTGGATGAGGGTATTGAAGGATGGATTAGTAAATTTGCAGATGACACTAAAGTCGGTGGAGTGGTAGATAGTGAAGAGGGGTGTTATAGTTTGCAGAGAGACTTGGACAAGTTGCAGAGCTGGGCCGAGAGGTGGCAAATGGAGTTTAATGTGGAAAAGTGTGAGGTAATGCACTTTGGCAGGAATAATAAATGTTTAGAGTATAGGGCTAATGGTAGGATTCTTAGTAGTCTTGATGAACAGAGGGATCTCGGTGTGTATGTGCATAGATCCCTGAAAGTAGGCAGTCAAGTCGAGAAGGTTGTTAAGAAGGCATATGGAGTCTTAGCTTTTATTGGTAGGGGGATTGAATTTCGGAGCCGCAACGTCATGTTGCAACTGTACAAAACTCTAGTGCGGCCGCACTTGGAGTATTGTGTGCAGTTCTGGTCCCCACATTATAAGAAAGATGTGGAGGCATTGGAGAGGGTACAGAGGAGGTTTACCAGGATGTTGCCTGATATGGAGGGCAGGTCTTATGAGGAGAGGCTGAGAATTGAGTTGTTTTCGTTAGAAAGAAGGCGGCTAAGAGGAGACCTTATTCAAACATATAAGATGATTAGAGGTTTAGATAGGGTGGACAGTGATAGCCTTTTTCCTAGGATGGAAAGCTAGCACGAGGGGACATAGCTTTAAATTAAGGGGTGATAGTTATAGGACGGATATCAGAGGCAGGTTCTTTACCCAGAGGGTGGTTCGGGAGTGGAATGCCCTGCCTGCGGCAGTTGTAGATGCGCCAAGTTTGGGGGTGTTTAAGAGGTTAGTTGATAAGTTTATGGACGAAAAGGGAATGGTTTAGTTTGGAGGGTCATTGCTTTTTCCTAATTGGTCGGCGCAACATCGAAGGCTGAAGGGCCTGTTCTGCGCTGTAATGTTCTATGTTCTATGTTCTATGAGACGGGGTTGTAAATTGGGGGCAGCCCCAGCACTGAGAGTGGGACAGGTCACAGTGAGGGAGGGGGTCAGAAAGCAGCAGACACTCCTTTCCAACAGGACCCTGCGCTGGGGAGAGTGCACCCCACAAATCTACCAGCCTTTCCCTAATAGCTTCACCATGAGGCACAGATACCTTTACCACCCTCCACCTCTAACCCTCGCCACCCTCCCACCTTCAACCTGACCACACTCCTTGACCCCGTCTTCTCGACCCCCTCCCCTTCGACCCCACTCCTTGACCCTTGATCCCACTTCTTGACCCCATCCCCTAAACCCCGCTCCCTGACCCCATTTCCCTCAACCCCATTCCCTGACCCCGTCCCCTCACCCCGTCCCCTCAACTCCCTACTCCCTGACCCCACCCCAATTGACCCCACTCCCTGACCTTGTCCTCGCTGACCCTGTCCTTCTTGACCCCGCTCCCTCCAAACCCGCTCCCTGACCCCCAACCCCACTCTCTCAACGCACGCTACTCAACCCCAATTCCTGGCCCCCTCCCTGACCCTGTACCTTCCAACCCTATCCCCCTCAACCCCGTCCCCCTTGACCTTGCTCCCTGACCCCGTCCCTCTCAATCCTGCTACCTAACCCCCTTCCCCCAACCTTCAACCCTGTTCTCTGACCCCACCTCCCTCAACCCTGCTCCCTGACTCTACCCCCCTCATCCCCGCTCCCTGACCCAACCCCCTTGACTGCACTCCTGACACCATCCCTCTTGACCCCACTCCCTGACTCTATCCCCTCGACCACACTCTCTGAACTCATCCTCCTCAAGCCTTTTTTCTCGATCCTGTTCTCTTACCTCATCCCCCTCAACCCCATTCCTTGACCCCATCCCCCTCGACCCCGCCTCCCTGGCCCCACGCCCTGACCCTCTCAACTTCATTGTGGGAGGAATCCTGAAGCCTGGTTGGGAAGACCAGTTTGCAGTTTGCTGTTTGCAGCTTACAGTTTGCAATGTGCAATGTGCAATGTGCAGTTTGCAGCATGCAATTTGCAGCTTGCAATTTACAGCAAACAGTTTGCAGCATGCAGGTTGCAGCGTGTAATTTGCATTTTACAGTTTGCAGTGTGCAGTTTGCAATATGCAGCGTGCAGTTTGCAGCTTACAGTTTGCAGTTTTCAGTTTGCAGTTTTCAGTTTGCAGTATTCAGTATTCATAGAACATAGAACATTACAGCACAGAACAGGCCCTTCGGCCTTCGATGTTGCGCCGACCAAAATAAAAAGCAATGCCCCTCCAAACTAAACCATTCCCTTCTCTTCCATATACTTATCAACTAACCTCTTAAACGCCACCAAACTTGGCGCATCTACAACTGCTGCAGGCAGGGCATTCCACTCCCGAACCACCCTTTGGGTAAAGAACCTACCTCTGATATCCGTCCTATAACTATCACCCCTTAATTTAAAGCTGTGTCCCCTCGTGCTAGCTTTCTCCATCCTAGGAAAAGGCTATCACTGTCCACCCTATCTAAACCTCTAATCATCTTATATGTTTCGATTAGGTCCCCTCTTAGCCGCCTCCTTTCTAACGAATACAACCTCAAATCCCTCAGCCTCTCTTCATAAGACCTGCCCTCCATACCAGGCAACATCCTGGTAAACCTCCTCTGTACCCTCTCCAATGCCTCCACATCTTTTCTTATAATGTGGGGACCAGAACTGCACACAATACTCCAAGTGCGGCCGCACTAGAGTTTTGTACAGTTGCAACATGACGTTGCGGCTCCGAAATTCAATCCCCTACCAATAAAAGCCAAGACTCCATATGCCTTCCTAACAACCTTCTCGACCTGACTGCCTACTTTCAGGGATCTATGCACAAACACACCAAGATCCCTCTGTTCATCAAGACTATTAAGAATCCTACCATTTGCCCTATACTCTACACATTTATTATTTCTGCCAAAGTGCATTACCTCACACTTTTCCACATTAAACTCCATTTGCCACCTCTCGGCCCAGCTCTGCAACTTGTCCAAGTCCCTCTGCAAACTATAACACCCTCTTCACTATCTACCACTCCACCGACTTTAGTGTCATCTGCAAATTTACTAATCCTAATTCAGTACTATTCAGTTTTCAGTTTGCAGTTTTCAGTTGCAGTTTTCAGTTTGCAATTTTCAGTTTTCAGTTTTCAGTTTTCAGTTTTCAGTTTTCAGTTTTCAGTTTGCAGTTTTCAGTTTGCAATTTTCAGTTTGCAATTTTCAGTTTTCAGTTTTCAGTTTTCAGTTTGCAGTTTTCAGTTTGCAATTTTCAGTTTTCAGTTTTCAGTTTTCAGTTTGCAGTTTTCAGTTTTCAGTTTGCAGTTTTCAGTTTTCAGTTTGCAGTTTTCAGTTTGCAGTAATACGTGGACAAGGGGAACGCTCACGGTTCCGCGAGGAGGGGGAGGGGGTGAGAACGGGAGGTGGGTCAGACACGGTTGTCAACACGAGCAGAAAAGCGTGATTGAGGGAGAAGGGAGAGATATGGGCAGCGCTATTGTGGTAAGTGGCATCTTCAAATTAGGGTGAAGGAAGTGAGAGAATGAGGGAGGGTCCTTACAGAGTGTGGGTGTGAAGGCAGCTGGGGGAGTCAGTGAGAATGTACCAATAGATAGTTTATCACCAGAAATGGAGAAAGATCAAGGAAGGACAGAGAAAGTGTCAGAGATGGAGCATGTGAGGGTGATAGAGGAGTGAGGAAATTCTTCCAGGTCCAGGAGAAAGTATGAAGTGACACAGTTGTTGATATCCTGGTCAAGGAGTTGTGGAGTGGGACTGGAACAGGGAATGCTCTATCTAACCCATAAAGAGACAGAGATAACTGGGAGCTGGGGAGGTGCCCATGGTCACACCTTTTATTGGGAGGAATTGGGACAAGTTTAGGTTCTGCCAGGGTCACTCAGCTCCTGATCTCATTACAACCTTGGATCAAAGACGGACAAAAGAGCTGAATTCCAAGGTGAGAGTGACGGCCCTTAACATCAAGGCAGTATTTCGACTGAGTGTGGCAGGGAGTTTGAGCAAAACCGGGATAAATCGTTATCAGGAGACAAACACTTCACTGCTTGGAGTCATTCCTGGCAGGAAGGAAGATGGTTGTGGTGGTTGGAGATCAATCATCTCAGCTCCAGGGTATCACTGCAGGAGTTCCTCAGGGTAGTGTCCTAGACTCAACTATCTCCAGTTGCTTCATCCTTGACCTTCTGTGATAGTGTGGCCCTGTGAAAGGTGATCCTTTGTAGAATATAGAACACTACAGCACAGAACAGGCCCTTCGGCCTTCGATGTTGCGCCGACCAATATAAAAAGCAATGCCCCTCCAAACTAAACCATTCCCTTCTCTTCCATATACTTATCAACTAACCTCTTAAACGCCACCAAACTTGGCGCATCTACAACTGCTGCAGGCAGGGCATTCCACTCCCGAACCACCCTTTGGGTAAAGAACCTACCTCTGATATCCGTCCTATAACTATCACCCCTTAATTTAAAGCTGTGTCCCCTCGTGCTAGCTTTCTCCATCCTAGGAAAAAGGATATCACTGTCCACCCTATCTAAACCTCTAATCATCTTATATGTTTCGATTAGGTCCCCTCTTAGCCGCCTCCTTTCTAACGAAAACAACCTCAAATCCCTCAGCCTCTCTTCATAAGACCTGCCCTCCATACCAGGCAACATCCTGGTAAACCTCCTCTGTACCCTCTCCAATGCCTCCACATCTTTCTTATAATGTGGGGACCAGAACTGCACACAATACTCCAAGTGCGGCCGCACTAGAGTTTTGTACAGTTGCAACATGACGTTGCGGCTCCGAAATTCAATCCCCCTACCAATAAAAGCTAAGACTCCATATGCCTTCTTAACAACCTTCTCGACTTGACTGCCTACTTTCAGGGATCTATGCACATACACACCAAGATCCCTCTGTTCATCTAGACTATTAAGAATCCTACCATTTGCCCTATACTCTACACATTTATTATTTCTGCCATAGTGCATTACCTCACACTTTTCCACATTAAACTCCATTTGCCACCTCTCGGCCCAGCTCTGCAACTTGTCCAAGTCCCTCTGCAAACTATAACACCCCTCTTCACTATCTACCACTCCACCGACTTTAGTGTCATCTGCAAATTTACTAATCCATCCTTCAATACCCTCATCCAGATCATTTATAAAAATTACAAACAGCAGGGGCCCCAAAACAGACCCCTGAGGTACACCACTTGTCACCGAACTCCACGATGAATATCTCCCATCAACCACCACCCTCTGTCTTCTATCTGCTAGCCAATTCCTAATCCAATTAGCTAAATCACCCTCTATCCCATACATCTGCATTTTCTGCAGAAGTCTTCCATGGGCCACCTTATCAAACGCCTTACTAAAGTCCATATATACCACATCAACCGCCTTACTCCCATCCACCTCTTTGGTCACTTTTTCAAAAAACTCAATGAGGTTAGTAAGGCACGACCTACCCTTCACAAAACCATGCTGACTATCCCCAATCAATTCATTTCTCTCTAAATAACTATAAATCCTATCCCTAATAATTCTCTCCAATACTTTGCCCACAACAGAAGTAAGACTCACTGGCCTATAATTCCCTGGAAGGTCTCTCTTCCCCTTCTTGAACAATGGGACCACATTCGCTATCCTCCAGTCCTCCGGAACCACACCCGTAACCAACGACGACCTGAAGATCAGAGCCAGAGGCTCTGCAATCGCCTCTCTTGCCTCCCAGAGAATCCTAGGGTAAATCCCGTCCGGCCCAGGGGACTTATCTAACTTCAAACCCTCAAGAATATCTAGCACATCCTCCTTATCTACTTCAATACTTTCCAGTTTGCAACCCTGTACCTCAGTGTTCTCCACAACTACATTTACATCTCCCTGCGTGAATACCGAAGAGAAATATTTATTCAGTGCCTCTCCAATCTCTTCAGGCTCCACGCACAACTTCCCACTGCTGTCTATGACTGGCCCTAATCTTGCCCTAACCAATCTTCTATTCTTAACATATCTAAAGAAAGCTTTAGGATTCTCCTTAATCCTATCAGCCAAAGTCTTCTCGTGTCCTCTCTTCGCTCTCCTCAATTCACTCTTTAGCTCCCTCCTGGCTAATCTATAGCTATCCATTGCACTAACCGAGCCTTCAATCCTCATCCTGACATAAGCCTCCTTTTTCCTTTTAACCAGCAAATCAACTTTTTTCGTACACCACTTGTGTCAGTTCTTGCCTGTTCCTTGGTCCTTGCTCTTGTTAAACGACATTCCTCGGGATCTCTTTCCCTACCTGGATATTGCTCAGCCTGTCACTCCTGTGAGAAATCTTGCCTTCACAAGTTCTTGATCTTTCTCTGGGCTGTGATCACCACCAAGTGCAATGCTGGAATTCCCGCTGCCGGCATTTCCACTGCCTGAATTCCCGCTGCCGGAATTTCCAATGCCGGAATTTCCACTGCCAGAATTTCTGCTGCTGTCCACAATTTCATTCCCATCTGAATAAATCTTCCTGCATGCATAGCTTTTACATGTCCTTTAAAATTGGAACTAATTGATATTTTACACGATGCCTTATTCATGCAGCCAGTTTTTGTATTTCCCTGTGGCCATTCCCATTCCTGCTGCTATGGTGGTTTCCCTCCACTCACTGGCACATATGCACCCCTTATTCCAACTTTTGGCAATTGATATTTGTGATAAAAGCCCTATCCTAAGCTTCACTATCATCTGGTTTACCCTCAGTTAGCCTGTTATCTGTCCCAGTCTGTACATGTTGGGTATATCTGTGTGTGAAGTGTGCTGCGATTTCAGGTTCTATCAGTGAGCTGTGTGGAACACGCTCGAACAGTCTGGAAACCCTGTTGCCAGATTATCATTTTGCCATCAATGCCTATAATGTTTCTTGTCTTCCCCATTCTATTTGCCTTTCTCTTTTATAATCATTTTCCCGGTTTTAAAATGCATTTCCAATAGCCTGATTCAATTCTTCAAAGGTTTGCTGATTTTCTCTGAAACCTCTGCCTGAATAAATCCTCATGATGTGGAGTTGCCGGTGTTGGACTGGGGTAAACACAGTAAGAAGTCCCACAACGCCAGGTTAAAGTCCAACCAGTTTATTTTATAGTAATCCCACAAGCTTTCGGAAACAGTGTCCCTTTGTCAGGTGTGGAAGGTTCTGATCAGAGAAGGGCATATAAAGTCACACACTTTACAGAATACTGATTAGAATGCAAGTCTTTACAGCTAACCCGCTATTCAACTCTTAAGGATGCAGACAATGTGAGTGGAAATTGCATTAGCACAGGTTAAAGAGATGTGTATTGTCTCCAGACAGGACAGTTAGTGAGATTTTGCAAACCTAGGCAAGTCATGGGATAGTGTGACATGAACCCAAGATCCCTGTTGAGACCGTCCTCGTGTGTGGAACTTGCCTAACAGTCTCTGCTCAGCGACTGTGCGCTGTCATGCATCGTGAAGGCCTCCTTCAAGAACGCTTACCCGAAGATCAGAGGCCAAATGCCCTTGCCCGCTGGTCTTTGGACAAGCATCTCTTTAACTATGTTAATGCTATCTCTGCTCACATTGTCTGCATCTTTAAGATTTGAATAGCACATTAGCTGCAAAGACTTGCATTCTAATCAGTATTCTGTAAACTGTGTGTCTCTATATGCCCTTCTCTGCTCAGAACCTTCCACACACCTGATGAAAGAACAGCATTTCCGAAAGCTTGTGGGATTACTATCAAATAAATCGGTTGGACTTTAACCTGGTGTTTGTGAGACTTCTTACTGTGAATAAATCCTCCCCACACAGTATTCATATATTCTGCAAAATTGGCACTAATTCCCCACTCTAACACAATCTCTCTGTGTTGGCTGACTCCTCTTTATACATAGAACATAGAAACATCGAACATTATAGCACAGTACAGGCCTTTCAGCACTCAATATTGTGTTGAGCTTTGTCTGAAGCTAAGATCAAGCTATCCCACTCCATATCATTCTGGTGTGCTCCATGTGCCTATCCAATAACCACTTGAAAGTTCCTAAAGTGTCCGACTCCACTATCACAGCAGGCAGTGTAATCCATACCCCAACCACTCTCAATAAAGAATCTACCTTGGATATTTCTCCTATATCTCCCACCATGAACCTTATAGTTATGCCCCTGAGTAACAGCTACATCCACCCAAGGAAATAGTCTCTGCATGTCCACTCTATCAATCCTCCTCATCATCTTATAAATCTCTATTAAGTCACCTCTCATCTTTCTCCGCTCTAAAGAGAAAAGCCCCAGCTCCCTCAACCTTTCCTCATCAGACCAACCCTCCAAACCAGGCAGCATCCTGGTAAATCTCCTCTGTATTCTCTCCAATATTTCTACATTCTTTCTATCATGAGGTGACCAGAACTTCACACAATATTCCAAATGTGGACTCACCAATGTCCGGTACAGTTGCAGCATAACCCCACGGCTCTTAAATTCAAACCCCCTGTTAATAAACACTAACACACTGTAAGCCTTCTTCACGGCTCTGTCCACTTGAGTGGCAACCTTCAGAGATCTGCAGACATGAACCCCAAGATATCTCTGTTCTTCCACATTCCTCAGAACCCTGTAATCCACATTCAAGTTTGTCCTACCAAAATGAATCACCTCGCACTTATCATCTGCCACTTTTCGGCCCAGCTCTGTATCCTATCAATGTCTCTTTGCAGCCTACAAGAGCCCTCCACCTCATCCATTACTCCACCAATCTTGGTGTTATCAGCAAATTTACTAACCCACCCTTCAGCCCCCTCTTCCAAGTCATTGATAAAAATCACACATAGTAGAGGACCCAGCACTGCCCCCTGTGGTACACCGCTGGTAACCGGCCTCCAGTCTGAAAATTTTCCTTCCACCACCACCCTCTGTCAGGCAGCCAGTTACTTATCCAATCAGCCACATGTTTAAATATCATTAACTAATCAATCCTGCACACCAATTCACCTTCTCACCTTCAACTACCTGATGTATTTAATATTCATGAACAGTACAGATTAACGGTTGGTTTTTCTATCTCAGTGTCTGACACTGTGCTGAGGAATTGTGCTATGTTTGTATTCTAATCTCACCTGATGTTGATGTTTCAGGCTTGGCCTGAAGATGCCTTGGAGAAAGTGGCGAATCATTTTCTGGATGACGTTGAAATGTCGCACAAAATCCAGAACAAAGCTGTGTTAATGTGTCAACATTTCCACCAGAGTGTGGTCGCACTCTCTGAAAGGTTTGAACAGAATTCTTTGATTGTAATCAGTTTGGATTACTGCTACTCTGTTAATAACCTTTCCCTAAGAGCACAGCTTTATAGAATCACAGCAGAAGGCCATTCTGCCCATCCAGTCTGCACTGACCCAGCCCTATCCCAGTAATCCCACAGATTTACTTTGCTAATTTCCCGAACCGACTGATCTTGGGACACCAATGGGTAACTTATCATGGCCAATCCATCTAAACGTGGAGGACTGTGGGAGGAAACCAGAGCACCCAGAGGAAACCTACGCAGACACGGGGAGAACTTTCAAACTCCATACAGACAGTGACTCGAGGCCAGAATTGTTTCTTCAGCAAGAATTCTTCAAATGCTGACAATAAACATATAACAAAACTTACTCCAATTTATAAATCAAAGGAAGGCTTTAATAAAGAAACTTCATTGCTCCAAATTTGGGACCTTGTCCTGGGACAATCCAAGCTCTCCGCAATTCCCAACAGGTTCTTATTTATAGTGAGTCAGCTGGTCAGCTCACTACTCATTGTCATTGGTTCCCTGGTTTACTGGGTCAGCTGATTATTCCCATTGGTCACATTAGAACATAGAACACTACAGCGCAGAACAGGCCCTTCGGCCTTCGATGTTGTGCCGACCAATATAAAAAGCAATGCCCCTCCAAACTAAACCATTCCCTTCTCTTCCATATACTTATCAACTAACCTCTTAAACGCTACCAAACTTGGCGCATCCACAACTGCTGCAGGCAGGGCATTCCACTCCCGAACCACCCTTTGGGTAAAGAAAAACATTACATCAGGTACATACTTGTCACCATTACATCAGGTACAAACTTGTCACCCAGGTCCCTGGCGATGTGAGACAGCATTGCTAACCTACTGTGTCACCGTGCTGCCAAGGAATCGAACTCGCGTCCCTGGCGCCGTGAGGCAGCAGTGCTAACCTACTGTGTCACCGTGCTGCCGAGGAATCAAACCCGGGTCCCTGGCGCTGTGAGACAGCATTGCTTACCTACTGTGTCACCATGCTGCCAAGGAATCAAACCCGGGTCCCTGGCGCTGTGAGACAGCATTGCTAACCTACTGTGTCACCGTGCTGCCGAGGAATCAAACCCGGGTCCCTGGCTCTGTGAGACAGCATTGCTAACCTACTGTGTCACCGTGCTGCCGAGGAATCAAACCCGGGTCCCTGGCTCTGTGAGACAGCATTGCTTACCTACTGTGTCACCGTGCTGCCGAGGAATCAAACCTGGGTCCCTGGCACTGTGGGATAGCGGTGCTAATCCACTGTGTCACCGTGCTTCCGGGAATCAAACCTGGGTCCCTGGCGCTGTGGGATAGCGGTGCTAATCCACTGTGTCACCGTGCTTCTGGGAATCGAACCCGGGTCCCTGGCACTGTGGGATAGCAATGTTAACCCACTGTGTCACCATGCTTCCGGGAATCGAACCCGGGTCCCTGGCGCTGTGGGATAGCAGTGCTAACCCACTGTCTCACCATGCTGTTCTCAAGATAGATGAACACCATTCCACAGGAAGGGCAATGGCCTCCGTTACTCTCAGCATTGTTGGGTCTTTCCCATCCCTGCAAGCTGGCACTGCTCTGTGCGCAGAGCAGACACCCCTGATGTTGGTCAAGTGGGGCCTGTTTGGGACTGATGGCCTGATTCAGGCTGCAGAGTTGACCTTTGGGCATTTTGGATGTCTCTTCACTCAACTCAACACTGGGGCAAACCCTCTGCTGTTTCACTGGGTCACCTCAGAGTGTGGTTCTGCTCTGATAGGAACTGAATCTCCTCTTCTCCACCCATCTCATCTATATGCCAAGCTTGCCTAGGTCAGCCATTTTGAGAAGTGGCATGGCCCTTTTCCACATTGAGTGCCCCTATCCCAGGAAGGATGTTGGCGACAGCCAGGTGGCCTGGCCCTTTCAGGTCTCCTCGCAGCTGTGTTGACAGGAGCAACGTTTCTCTCATATTCCCTGCATCAGATGAATGATAACTGGAATGCAGAGAGGTCTCTACAGTCTGGAGAATTCATCCACATAGAGACTATTGTAGTGAGCATGGGCCCTGTACTACTGAGGCTTTACACTTAATATCTCACCCTAACCCTGGTACTGAGCACTGACATAGGACATTTAATATCCCACCCTAACCCTTGGAATCAGGGACAGGCCCAGGGATATTTAATATCCCACCCTAACCTGCAATGGTTCATGTCACACTATCTGTAACCCCCATGACTTGCCTGAACTTGCAAAATCTCACTAGCTGTCCTGTCTGGAGACAATACACATCTCTTTAACCTGCGTTTAATGCTATCTCTGCTCACATTGTCCACACCTTTAAGACTTGAATAGCAGATTAGCTGTAAAGACTCGCATTCAGTATTCTATAAACTGTGTGTACCTTCATATGCCCTGTTTCTGATCAGAACCTTCCACTCACCTGACAAAGGAACAGCGTTCCGAAAGCTTGTGGCGTTTAGTATCAAATAAAACTGTTGAGCTTTAACCTGGTGTTGTGAGACTTCTTACTGAGGACAGGCTCAGGGAGAACTGTATCTGGGTTAAACTAAAGGCTACAGTAGAAAAATTGTCACTTCGTCTTTGAAGAGATACTGATTTCACAGAAATATGAACAGATGGTTCTGGGCAGACCTATCAGCACACATTAGTTTTTTTATGAGTTTTGTGAATTCCAGCATTGCAGGAATTCACAGAACATTTTGCTTTACTGAGTTGGCTGCCTTGTGTAGATGGCATGGTGTTAAATGATGACTATTTACATTAGCGCAGTCTCTGTGACTCAGCTGGGGGTGTGCTCATACATCACATCTGTCTGGTTGTCTCACTGAAGTGGGTCAGCCTCCAGTTATTTGGAAAAGTGGCACACACAGGGCTAACTGTAAGCCAGGATTCAATCAGATCGGCCGAATGGTGAAGAGTCTGATTCTTATTCTAATTCCTTGAAATGTACAATGCAGAATGAGTCCGTTCAGCCCATCCTATCCCTTACTGTTCTTTGACAGTTATCACTTGGATTTGATTTGATTTATTATTGTTACATGTATTGGGATACAGTGAGAAGTATTGTTTCTTGACACGATACAGACAAAACATACTATTCATAGAGAAGGAAATGAGACAGTGCAGAATGTAGTGTTACAGTTATAGCTAAGGTGTAGAGAAAGATCAATTTAATGCAAGTTAAATCCATTCAAAAGTCTGACGGCAGTAGGAAAGAAGCTGTTCTTGAATCGGTCGGTACGTGACCTCAGATTTTTGTATCTTTTTCCCAAAGAAAGAATGTCCGGGCTGCGTGGGGTCCTTAATTACGCTGGCTGCTTTTCTGAGGCAGCGGGAAGTGTAGACAGAGTCAATGGATGGGAGACTGGTTTACGTGATGGATTGGGCTACGTGCATGATTTTTTGTAGTTCCTTGCAGTCTTGGGCAGAGCAGGAGCCCATACCAAGCTGTGATACAAGCAGAAAGAATAGCTTCTACAGTGCAGTAGAAGTTGGTGAAAATTATAGCTGACATGCCAAATTTGCTTTGTCTTTTGAGAAAGCAGAGGCGTTGGTGGGGCTTTCGTAACTATAGTGTTGGCATGGGGGGACCATGGTTGTTGGTGATCTGGACACCTAAAAATTTGAAGGTCTTGACTTTTTTACTTCATCCCTGTTGATGTAGACAGGGGCATGTTCTCGCTAACTTCCTGAAGTCAATGACAAACTTCTTCATTTTATTGACATTGAAGGAGAGATTATTGTTGCCGCATCAGTTTATCAGATTCTCTATCTCACTCCTGTACTCTGAGGAATCTGTAGTTCCTTTTTAAAAAGCTGTCTCATTGCTCCCTGATCTCTAACTCCTTTTTAGACTCTGATTGGAGCAATGTGAAACTGGAGGTTCTGCAGCATTACCACTACTGACGGCTGCTTGGATCGTTCTGTCTTGGACACGCTGCGTGATGCTCAGTTCTTAGACTGTATCCACCCTCTGGTATCTGCTAGTGTGTCAGTACAATATCTAAACAGCTTCCAGAATATGCATGGTGCTCCCAGACATGGTGTTCCAACCTCTCAGAGAGGGTGGAACTTCCCAGTAGCCAGATTTTCCACTCCTGCCAGTCAATAGAGTTTTAACTCACCGTGTTTTCCAGCCCCGCCTCCTGTTGTGACAGTGCCATGAAATGCAGCCCAGGCCATCTAACATGGACTGACTGATATCAGTCATAGATCACCATCCAACTCACATATTAGCATATCCCATCTGTAAAGTCCTTATACTACCCCTCATTCAAATATGCAGTCCTATTTTTGAACAATAACACTATATTTGTCTTTAACTATTTATGTTGCATTTCTGTAACTTCCTTTTTACAACTACTGATTCAACTCCACTGCACAGTCATAGTGAAGCAAGGGGGAGAGTGGGATTAGACTGGGTGGGATATTAAAAAGTTCAGGGAGTGAGGGGGAAAGTGGGATTAGACTGAGTGGGATATTAAAAGGTGGGGGGAGTGCAAGAGGAGAGTGGGGTTAGACTGGGTGAGATATTAAAGGGTGCTGGGAGTGAAGGGGAGACTGGGATTAAACTGGGTGGGGTATTAAAGGGTGCGGGGAGTGAGGGGAAAAGTGGGATTAGACTGGATGGGATATTAAATGGTGCAGACCTCCTCCTGGGCCAGGCTCATGCTTTTGTGATTGAGCTGCCTGGATTTGGAGATGGAATCTGTCTCTGGGTCACTGATCCTGGGATTGCAGCTACCTCAAGCTCAGAAATGGTTTCAGGCTTGTTTGTGGAACCTACCATGAGACACATACAGGTAAAACATCACACTATCTTGAGAAAACATGCCTATCTGAGCCCCTGTTCAGCTGGATAAACCATTGCTGTTAACTGAGAAGGGAACCTCTGCTTGACTTGCAGACTATGTCAGTGTTGACTGATTAATGTGCTCTCTAACCTGTTATCTCCAGATTCTACCAAACTCTTCAAAGGAGAACATACATCACACCCACCTCCTATCTCGACTGATTAAAATATTTAAAAACCTGTTGGAAAGGAAAAGACTTGAATTGTTGACCAATAAGAACAGGTACACAGTTGGACTGGAAAAGTTGGATTTTGCAGCATCTCAGGTAAGTTTTTGTGAAATGAGTTTCAATGTTTCCTGGATTCTGAACCTTATCCTACACATCCCTGTAACCCTGTGTATTTAGTATAGCTAATCCCACTAACCTACATATCCGTGCAATCCTGTGCATTTAGTGTGGGTGATCCCCCTGACCCACACATCTTTAGACTGTGGGAGGAAACCAGAGCACCTGGAGAAACCCACACAGATACGGGAAGAATGTGCAAACTCCACACAGACAGTCCCAAGTTGGGAATTGAATCCAGGCCCCTCGCGCTGTGAGGCAGCAGTGTAAACCATTATGCCACTCTGGGTCCCTGGCACTGTGAGGCAGCAATGCTAACCATTGTGCCACCATGCTGCCCTGGGTCCCTGGCGCTGTGAGGCAGCTGTCCTAGGTGCTGTGCCACCTTGTCTAGTGTATTTGTTTGGTTATTTGTGAAGTGTGCAGACGTGATTGATTTGTAATTACTGTTTCCCAGATCTGTTGAGGAGCTATAACCATATTAATGTTTAAGTTATATCTACTGAACCCAATGAGAAATTCACTCACAACAAGGGAGTGTTTATAATTGAAAAGTTCAAAGGACAATCTCTTACCCAGAGACAGCTACAGGGCTCCGAGCTGTCAGCAGGATATTAAAGCAGAAGGCTCAGACATCCCTCAAATTGATCAGGTGAAGAATATCAGTAAAAGTTGCATTTAATGTCCAATCACAATGAAATGTCTCAAAGTGCTGTGCGAGGCAGTATCCTGAGGTGCACAGACTGTAAAATGTCAGCAGAGTTGACAGCATTTTCCATCTCAGTGAAGCTGCCAGGTTTCCTGTGGCTGGATATAGAGCCAGCCAGAGTTAGAGCCCATAAATAGCAGCGAGATAAATGGCTAGTCACTTCACCAGCTTCATGTAAATTTCAACTCCTGTTGTATCTTTATCGGATGAATGATTTCAGTCCAGATATTGGGAACTTTTCAAACTGAGAGATAAAGGGTTGGACAGAGGAAGTTGTTTTTCGTTCTCAGGCTAATCATAGCCTGATTTGAATTTTAATCGACATGTTCATTTCTGTCTTCCTAACCTCAGGAATCAGTGATTGCAATGCATTCCCTGACCAGTTTCTGAAATTCAGTATCTCGAGGTCAACCTGCTGCCTGTATGTTAGCTCACGGCAAGTTCTGTTCCCTGATCACCCTTCCTCACTGACCAACACTGACCTCACTGACCTACACTAACCTACATTGACCTACACTGACCTACACTGACCTCACTGACCTACACTGACCTACATTGACCTCACTGACCTCATTGACCTCACTGACCTACACTGATCTCACTGACATACACTGACCTCACTGACATACACTGACCTCACTGACATACACTGACCTCGCTGACATACACTGACCTGCACTGACCTACTCTGATCCTCACTGACCTACACTGACATCACTGACCTTCGCTGACCTACACTGACCTCACTGACCTGCACTGACCTGCACTGACCAACACTGACCTACACTGACCAACACTGACCTCACTGACCTACACTGACCAACACTGACCTCACTGACCTTCGCGGACCTAAAATGACCTCACTGACCTTCGCGGACCTAAAATGACCTCACTGATCTACATTGACCTCACTGACCTACACTGATCTCACTGACATACACTGACCTACACTGACCTCACTGACGTACACTAACCTCACTGACCTATACTGACCTCACTGACCTTCGCTGACCTCACTGACCTACTCTGACCGTCACTGACCTTCACTGACCTGCACTGACCTACACTGACCAACACTGACCTCAGTGACCTTCGCGGACCTACACTGACCTCAATGACCTACACTAACCTCAATGACCTACACTGACCTCACTGACCTACACTGACCTCACTGACCTTCGCTGACCTACACTGACCTCAGTGACCAACACTGAACTCACTGACCTTCGGGGACCTACACTGACCTCAGTGACCAACACTGAACTCACTGACCTTCGCGGACCTACACTGACTTCACTGAACAACACTGACCTCACTGACCTTCGCGGACCTACACTGACCTACACTGACCTACACTGACCTACACTGATCTCACTGACCTACACTGACCAACACTGACCTCACTGACCAACACTGACCTCACTGACCTACACTGACCTCACTGACCTACACTAACCTCAATGACCTACACTGACCTCACTGACCTACACTGACCTCACTGACCTTCGCTGACCTACACTGACCTCAGTGACCAACACTGAATGCACTGACCTTCGCGGACCTACACTGACCTCAGTGACCAACACTGAACTCACTGACCTTCGCGGACCTACACTGACTTCACTGAACAACATTGACCTCACTGACCTTCGCGGACCTACACTGACCTACACTGACCTACACTGACCTACACTGATCTCACTGACCTACACTGACCAACACTGACCTCACTGACCAACACTGACCTACACTGACCTACACTGACCAACACTGACCTTCGCTGACCTACACTGACCTGCACTGACCAACACTGACCTCACTGACCAACACTGACCTACACTGACCTCACTGACCTACACTGACCAACACTGACCTCACAGATCTACACTGACCAACACTGACCTCACTGACCTACACTGACCTCACTGACCTACACTGACGTCACTGACCTTACACTGACCTCACTGACCTTACACTAACCTCACTGACCTACACTGACCTCACTAACTTCTACTGACATATACTGACCTACACTGACCTCACCAACCTACACTGACCAACACTGACCTACACTGACATTCACTGATCTCACTAACTTCACTGACCTCACTGACCTACACTGACCTTACACTGACCTTACACTGACCTCACTGACCTACACTGACCTCACTGACCTCAAGAAGGGGAATAGAGACTTTCCTGGGAACTACAGACCGGTGAGTCTTACTTCTGTTTTGGGCAAAGTATTGGAAAGAATTATTAGGAATAGGATTTATAGTTATTTAGAGAGAAATGAATTGATTGGGGATAGTCAGCATGGTTTTGTGAAGGGTAGAACATAGAACATAGAACAATACAGCACAGAACAGGCCCTTCGGCCTTCGATGTTGTGCCGACCAAAATAAAAAGCAATGCCCCTCCAAACTAAACCATTCCCTTCTCTTCCATATACTTATCAATTAACCTCTTAAACGCCACCAAACTTGGCGCATCTACAACAGCTGCAGGCAGGGCATTCCACTCCCTAATCACTCTTTGAGTAAAGAACCTACCTCTGATATCCGTCCTATAACTCATACCCCTTAATTTAAAGCTGTGTCCCCTCGTGCTAGCTTTCTCCATCCTAGGAAAAAGGCTATCACTGTCCACCCTATCTAAACCTCTAATCATCTTATATGCTTCAATAAGATCCCCTCTTAGCCGCCTCCTTTCTAACGAAAACAACCTCAAATCCCTCAGCCTCTCTTCATAAGACCTGCCCTCCATACCAGGCAACATCCTGGTAAACCTCCTCTGTACCCTCTCCAATGCCTCCACATCTTTCTTATAATGTGGGGACCAGAACTGCACACAATACTCCAAGTGCGGCCGCACTAGAGTTTTGTACAGTTGCAACATGATGCTGCGGCTCCTAAATTCAATCCCCCTACCAATAAAAGCTAAGACTCCATATGCCTTCTTAACAACTTTATCCACTTGACTGCCTACTTTCAGGGATCTATTGACACATACACCAAGATCCTTCTGTTCCTCAACACTATTAAGAGCCCTACCATTAGCCCTATACTCTACACATTTATTGTTCCTGCCAAAGTGCATTACCTCACACTTTTCCACATTAAACTCCATTTGCCACCTCTCGGCCCAGCTCTGCAACTTGTCCAAGTCTCTCTGCAAACTATAACACCCCTCTTCACTATCTACCACTCCACCGACTTTAGTATCATCTGCAAATTTACTGATCCATCCCTCAATACCCTCATCCAGATCATTTATAAAAATTACAAACAGCAGGGGCCCCAAAACAGACCCCTGAGGCCACCACTCGTCACCGAACTCCACGATGAATATCTCCCATCAACCACCACCCTCTGTCTTCTATCTGCCAGCCAATTCCTAATCCAATTAGCTAAATCACCCTCTATTCCACACATCTGCATTTTCTGTAGAAGTCTTCCATGGGCCACCTTATCAAACGCCTTACTAAAGTCCATATATACTACATCAACCGCCTTACCCCCATCCACCTCTCTGGTCACTTTCTCAAAAAACTCAATGAGGTTAGTAAGGCATGACCTACCCTTCACGAAACCATGCTGACTATCCCCAATCAATTCATTTCTCTCTAAATAACTATAAATCCTATCCCTAATAATTCTCTCCAATACCTTGCCCACAACAGAAGTAAGACTCACAGGTAGGTCGTGCCTTACTAACCTTATTGAGTTTTTTGAAAAAGTGACTAAAGAGGTGGATGGGGGTAAGGCGGTTGACGTATATATGGACTTTAGTAAGGCGTTCGATAAGGTGGCCCATGGAAGGCTTCTGCAGAAAATGCAGATGTATGGGATTGAGGGTGATTTAGCTAATTGGATTAGGAATTGGCTAGCAGATAGAAGACAGAGGGTGGTGGTTGATGGAAGTTATTCATCGTGGAGTTCGGTTACAAGTGGTGTACCTCAGGGATTTGTTTTGGGGCCCCTGCTGTTTGTAATTTTTATAAATGACCTGAATGAGGGTATTGAAGGATGGATTAGTAAATTTGCAGATGACACCAAGGTCGGAGGAGTGGTAGATAGTGAAGAGGGGTGTTCTATTTTGCAGAGAGACTTGGACAAGTTGCAGAGCTGGGCTGAGAGGTGGCAAATGGAGTTTAATGCAGAAAAGTGTGAGGTAATTCACTTTGGCACATCTACAACTACGTTGATATGTGTAGAGTATAAGGTTAATGGTAGAACTCTTAATAGTGTTGATGAACAGAGGGATCTTGGTGTATATGTGCATAAATCTCTGAAAGTTGGCAATCAAGTTGATAAGGTTGTTAAGAAGGCATACGGAGTCTTGGCTTTTATTGGTAGGGGGATTGAATTTCGGAGCCGCAATGTTGTGTTGCAACTGTACAAAACTCTAGTGCGGCCGCACTTGGAGTATTGTGTGCAGTTCTGGTCCCCACATTACAAGAAAGATGTGGAGGCATTGGAGAGGGTGCAGAGGAGGTTTACCAGGATGTTACCTGGTATGAAGGGCAGGTCTTATGAGGAGAGGCTAAGGGATTTGAGGTTGTTTTTGTTAGAAAGAAGGCGGCTAAGAGCAGACCTTATTGAAACATATAAGATGATTAGAGGTTTAGATAGGGTGGACAGTGATAGCCTTTTTCTTGGGATGGAGAAAGCTAGCACGAGGGGACACAGCTTTAAATTAAGGGCTTTTAGTTATAGGACGGATGTCAGAGGTAGGTTCTTTACCAAGAGGGTGGTAAGGGTATGGAATGCCCTGCCTGCTGCAGTTGTAGATGCGCCAAGTTTGGGGGCGTTTAAGAGGTCAGTGGATAGGTTTATGGATGAAAAGGGAATGGTTTAGGTTAAAGGGTCTTTGCTTTTTCCTAATTGGTTGGCGCAACATCGAGGGCCGAAGGGCCTGTTCTGCGCTTTAATGTTCTATGTTCTGTGACGTACACTGACCTCACTAATCTACACTGACCTCACTGACCAACACTGAACTACACTGACCTCACTGACCTCACACACTTACACTGACCTCACTGACACCACTGACATACACTGACCTCACTGACCCCACTGACCAACACTGACCTACACTGACCTCACACACCTACACTGACCTCACTGACCCCACTGACCAACACTGACCTACACTGACCTCACACACCTACACTGACCTCACTGACCTCACTGACCTACACTGACCTACACTGACCTCACTGACCTACACTGATCTCACCGACCTACACTGACCTACACTGACCTCACTGACCTTCACTGACCTACACTGACCTCACTGCCTGACACTGACCTACACTCACCTTAGAACATAGAACATTACAGTGCAGAACAGGCCCTTTGACCTTCGATGTTGCGCCGACCAATTAGGAACGAGCAGTGACCCTCTCACCTAAACCATTCCCCTTTCATCCATAAACTTATCTACTAACCTCTTAAACGCCACCAAACTTGGCGCATCTGCAACTGACACAGGCAAGGCATTCCATACCCTTACCACCCTCTGGGTAAAGAATCTACCTCTGACATCTGTCCTAAAACCACCACCCCGTAATTTAAAGCTATGTCCCCTTGTGCTAGCTTTCTCCATCCGAAGAAAAAGGCTATCACTGTCCACCCTATCTAAATCTCTAATCATCATATGTTTCAATAAGGTCTCCTCTTAGCCGCCTTCTTTCTAACGAAAACAACCTCAAATCTCTCAGCCTGTCTTCATAAGACCTGCCCTCCATACCAGGCAATATCCTGGTTAACCTCCTCTGTACCCTCTCCAATGCCTCCACATCTTTCTTATAATGCGGGGACCAGAACTGCACACAATACTCCAAGTGCAGCCGCACTAAAGTTTTGTACAGTTGCAACATGACGTTGCGGCTCCGAAATTCAATCCCCCTACCAATAAAAGCTAAGACTCCATATACCTTCTTAACAACCTTATCGACTTGATTGCCAACTTTCAGGGATCTATGCACACATACACCAAGATCCTTCTGTTCATCAACCTTCGCTGACCTCACTGACCTTTGCTGACCTACACTGACCTCACTGACCTACTCTGACCTCACTAACCTACACTGCCCTCACTGAGCTACACTGAGCTACACTGATATCACTGACCTATACTGGCCTCACTGACCTTCACTGACCTCACTGACCTACACTGACCTCACTGATCTACACTGACCAACACTGACCTCACTGAGCTCACTGACCTGCACTGACCAACACTGACCTCAGTGACCTACACTGACCTCAGTGACCTACACTGACCTGACTGACCGACACTGACCTGACTGACCGACACTGACTTCCACTGACCTCACCAACCTACACTGACCAACACTGACCTACACTAACCTTCTCTGATCTCACTAACTTCACTGACCTACACTGACCTCACTGACCTTACACTGACCTCACTGACCTTACACTGACCTCACTGACCTACACTGACCTCACTGATCTTACACTGACCTCACTGACCTCAAGAAGGGGAATAGAGACTTTCCTGGGAATTACAGACCGGTGAGTCTTACTTCTGTTTTGGGCAAAGTATTGGAAAGAATTATTAGGGATAGGATTTATAGTTTTTTAGAGAGAAATGAATTGATTGGGGATAGTCAGCATGGTTTTGTGAAGGGTAGGTCGTGCCTTACTAACCTTATTGAGTTTTTTTTGAAAAAGTGACCAAAGAGGTGGATGGGGGTAAGGCAGTTGATGTGGTATATATGGACTTTAGTAAGGCGTTCGATAAGGTGTCCCATGGAAGGCTTCTACAGAAAATGCAGATGTATGGGATAGAGGGTGATTTAGCTAATTGGATTAGGAATTGGCTAGCAGATAGAAGACAGAGGGTGGTGGTTGATGGGAGATATTTATCGTGGAGTTCGGTGACAAGTGGTGTACCTCAGGGGTCTGTTTTGGGGCCCCTGCTGTTTGTAATTTTTTATAAATGATCTGGATGAGGGTATTGAAGGATGGATTAGTAAATTTGCAGATGACACTAAAGTCGGTGGAGTGGTAGATCGTGAAGAGGGGTGTTATAGTTTTCAGAGAGACTTGGACAAGTTGCAGAGCTGGGCCGAGAGGTGGCAAATGGAGTTTAATGTGGAAAAGTGTGAGGTAATTCACTTTGGCAGTAATAACAAATGTGTAGAGTATAGGGCTAATGGTAGGACTCTTAATAGTGTTGAAGAACAGAGGAATCTTGGTGTATATGTGCATAGATCCCTGAAAGTTGGCAATCAAGTCGATAAGGTTGTTAAGAAGGCATATGGAGTCTTAGCTTTTATTGGTAGGGGGATTGAATGTCGGAGCCGCAACGTCATGTTGCAACTGTACAAAACTCTAGTGCGGCCGCACTTGGAGTATTGTGTGCAGTTCTGGTCACCGCATTATAAGAAAGATGTGGAGGCTTTGGAGAGGGTACAGAGGAGGTTTACCAGGATGTTGCCTGGTATGGAGGGCAGGTCTTATGAAGAGAGGCTGAGAGATTTGAGGTTGTTTTTGTTAGAAAGAAGGCGGCTAAGAGCAGACCTTATTGAAACATATAAGATGATTAGAGGTTTAGATAGGGTGGACAGTGATAGCCTTTTTCCTAGGATGGAGAAAGCTAGCATGAGGGGACATAGCTTTAAATTAAGGGGTGGTAGTTATAGGACGGATGTCAGAGGTAGGTTCTTTACCCCGAGGGTGGTAAGGGTATGGAATGCCCTGCCTGCTGCAGTTGTAGATGCGCCAAGTTTGGGGGCGTTTAAGAGGTCAGTGGATAGGTTTATGGATGAAAAGGGAATGGTTTAGGTTAGAGGGTCATTGCTTTTTCTTAATTGGTCAGCGCAACATCGAGGGCCGAAGGGCCTGTTCTGCACTGTTATGTTCTATGTTCTGTGACCTACACTGACCTCACTGACCTACACTGACCTCACTGACCTACACTAACCTACACTGATCTACATTGACCTCACTGACCTACACTGACCTCACTGACCTACACTAACCTACATTGACCTACATTGACCTCACTAACCTACTCTGACCTACACTAACCTACACTGACCTACATTGACCTCACTGACCTCACTAACCTACACTGACCCCACTGACATCACTGACCTACACTAACCTACACTGATCTACATTGACCTCACTGACCTCATTAACCTACACTGACCTCACTGACCTACACTAACCTACATTGACCTACATTGACCTCACTGACCTCACTAACCTACACTGACCTACACTGACCTCACTGACCTACACTAACCTACACTGATCTACATTGACCTCACTGACCTACATTGACCTCACTGACCTACTACTACTGACCTCATGACCTCACTAACCTACTCTGACCTACACTAACCTACACTGACCTACATTGACCTCACTGACCTCACTAACCTACACTGACCCCACTGACATCACTGACCTACACTAACCTACACTGATCTACATTGACCTCACTGACCTCATTAACCTACACTGACCTCACTGACCTACACTAACCTACATTGACCTCACTAACCTACACTGACCTCACTGACATCACTGACCTACACTAACCTACACTGACCTACATTGACCTCACTGACCTACATTGACCTCACTAACCTACACTGACCTCACTGACATCATTGACCTACACTAACCTACACTGATCTACATTGACCTCACTGACCTACACTGACCCAATGACCAACACTGACCTACACTGACATCACTGACCTCACTGACTTCACACACCTACACTGACCTCACCGACATCACTGACCTCACTAACCTACACTGACCTCACTGACCTACACTGACCTCACTGACATCACTGACCTCCCTAACCTACATTGACCTCACTGACCTACACTGACCTCACTGACATCACTGACCTCACTAACCTACATTGACCTCACTGACCTACACTAACCTTCACTGACCTACATTGACCTCACTGACCTACACTAACCTTCACTGACCTACACTGACCTCACTGACCTACACTAACCTTCACTGACCTACATTGACCTCACTAACCTACACTGACCTCACTGACATCACTGACCTACACTAACCTTCACTGACCTCACTGACCTCACTGACCTACACTAACCTTCACTGACCTCACTGACCTACACTGACCTTCACTGACCTACACTAACCTTCACTGACCTACATTGACCTCACTGCCCTCACTGACCTACACTGACCTCACCGACCTCACTAACCTACACTGACCTACATTGACCTCACTGACCTCACTGACCTCACTAACCTACACTGACCTCACTGACATCACTGACCTACACTGACCTACACTGACCAACACTGACCTCACTGACCAACACTGACCTCACTGACATCACTGACTACACTGACCTCAGTGACTTACACTGACCTCACTGACTTACACTGACCTCACTGACCTACACTGACCTCACTGACCTACACTGACCTTCGCTGACCGACACCGACCTCACTGACCTACACCGACCTCACTGACCTACACTGACCTCACTGACATCACTGACCTACACTAACCTACACTAACCTACACTGACCTTACACTGACCTTACACTGACCTCACTGACCTACACTGACCTACACTGACCTACGCTGACCTACGCTGACCTACACCGACATACACTGCCCTCACTAACCTACACTGACCTACACCGACCTCACTGACATACACTGACCTCAGTGACCTACACTGACCTCACTAACCTACACTGACCTACACCGACCTCACCGACATACACTGACCTCACTGACCTACACTGACCTCACTAGTGACTAAAGAGGTGGATGGGGGTAAGGCGGTTGATGTGGTATATATGGACTTTAGTAAGGCGTTTGATAAGGTGGCCCATGGAAGACTTCTGCAGAAAATGCAGATGTATGGGATAGAGGGTGATTTAGCTAATTGGGTTAGGAATTGGCTAGCAGATAGAAGACAGAGGGTGGTGGTTGATGGGAGATATTCATCGTGGAGTTCGGTGACAAGTGGTGTACCTCAGGGGTCTGTTTTGGGGCCCCTGCTGTTTGTAATTTTTATAAATGATCTGGATGAGGGTATTGAAGGATGGATTAGTAAATTTGCAGATGACACTAAAGTCGGTGGAGTGGTAGATAGTGAAGAGGGGTGTTATAGTTTGCAGAGGGACTTGGACAAGTTGCAGAGCTGGGCCGAGAGGTGGCAAATGGAGTTTAATGTGGAAAAGTGTGAGGTAATGCACTATGGCAGAAATAATAAATGTGTAGAGTATAGGGCTAATGGTAGGATTCTTAGTAGTCTTGATGAACAGAGGGATCTTGGTGTGTATGTGCATAGATCCCTGAAAGTAGGCAGTCAAGTTGAGAAGGTTGTTAAGAAGGCATATGGAGTCTTAGCTTTTATTGGTAGGGGGATTGAATTTCGGAGCCGCAACGTCATGTTGCAACTGTACAAAACTCTAGTGCGGCCGCACTTGGAGTATTGTGTGCAGTTCTGGTCCCCACATTATAAGAAAGATGTGGAGGCATTGGAGAGGGTACAGAGGAGGTTTACCAGGATGTTGCCTGGTATGGAGGGCAGGTCTTATGAAGAGAGGCTGAGGGATTTGAGGTTGTTTTCGTTAGAAAGGAGGCGGCTAAGAGGGGACCTAATCGAAACATATAAGATGATTAGAGGTTTAGATAGGGTGGACAGTGATAGCCTTTTTCCTAGGATGGAGAAAGCTAGCACGAGGGGACACAGCTTTAAATTAAGGGGTGATAGTTATAGGACGGATATCAGAGGTAGGTTCTTTACCCAAAGGGTGGTTCGGGAGTGGAATGCCCTGCCTGCAGCAGTTGTAGATGCGCCAAGTTTGGTGGCGTTTAAGAGGTTAGTTGATAAGTATATGGAAGAGAAGGGAATGGTTTAGTTTGGAGGGGCATTGCTTTTTATATTGGTCGGCGCAACATCGAAGGCCGAAGGGCCTGTTCTGTGCTGTAATGTTCTATGTTCTGTGTTCTAACCTACACTGACATATACTGACCTCACTGACCTACACTGACCACACTGACCTACACGGACCTCACTAACCTACACTGACATACACTGACCTCACTGACCTCACTGGCCTACACTGATCTCACTGATGTCCAGTTACCCTATGCCTTTTGTTTGAAATTTTCCATCCTCCTTTCCAAATCCTTCTGTTGCCTCGGCCACTCCCTATCTGTGTCCTCCCCCAAGCTTCCCCCAAGCTGGGGGAATGGTAATTATGAGGCCATCAGGAGAGAATTAGGGTGCATAGGTTGGACTAGGAAACTACAGGGACTGGGAACATCTGGAGTGTGGTGCTTATTCAAGGAGCAGCTGCTGCGAGTCCTTGATAAGTATGTCCCTGTCAGGCAGGGAGGAAATGGTCGAGTAAGAGAGCCTTGGTGTACGAAAAAAGTTGATTTGCTGGTTAAGAAGAAAAAGGAGGCTTATGTCAGGATGAGGCTTGAAGGCTCAGTTAGTGCAATGGATAGCTATAGATTAGCCAGGAAGGAGGTAAAAAGTGAATTGAGGAGAGCTAAGAGGGGACACGAGAAGATGTTGGCTGATAGGATTAAGGAGAATCCTAAAGCTTTCTTTCGATATGTTAAGAATAGAAGATTGGTTAGGGCAAGATTAGGGCCAGTCATAGACAGCAGTGGGAAGTTGTGCGTGGAGCCTGAAGAGATTGGTGAGGCACTGAATAAATATTTCTCTTCGGTATTCACGCAGAGTGCTGGAAATAGAACATAGAACATTACAGCACAGAACAGGCCCTTCGGCCTTCGATGTTGCGCCGACCAATATAAAAAGCAATGCCCCTCCAAACTAAACCATTCCCTTCTCTTCCATATACTTATCAACTAACCTCTTAAACGCCACCAAACTTGGCGCATCTACAACTGCTGCAGGCAGGGCATTCCACTCCCGAACCACCCTTTGGGTAAAGAACCTACCTCTGATATCCGTCCTATAACTATCACCCCTTAATTTAAAGCTGTTGTCCCCTCGTGCTAGCTTTCTCCATCCTAGGAAAAAGGCTATCACTGTCCACCCTATCTAAACCTCTAATCATCTTATATGCTTCAATAAGATCCCCTCTTAGCCGCCTCCTTTCTAACGAAAACAACCTCAAATCCTCCAACCTCTCTTCTAGGACCTGCCCTCCATACCAGGCAAATCCTGGTAAACCTCCTCTGTACCCTCTACAAAGCCTCCACATCTTTCTTATAATGTGGCGACCAGAACTGCACACAGTACTCCAATGCGGCCGCACTAGAGTTTTGTACAGTTGCAACATGATGCTGCGGCTCCTAAATTCAATCCCCTACCAATAAAAGCGAAGACTCCACATGCTTCTTACAACTTTATCACTTGACTTCCTACTTTCAGGGATCTATTGACACATGTACACCAAGATCCTTCTGTTCCTCAACACTATTAAGAGTCCTACCATTAGCCCTATACTCTACCATTTATTGTTCCTGCCAAAGTGCATTACCTCACACTTTTCCACATTAAACTCCATTTGCCACCTCTCGGCCCAGCTCTGCAACTTGTCCAAGTCCCTCTGCAAACTATAACACCCCTCTTCACTATCTACCACTCCACCGCTTTAGTGTCATCTGCAAATTTACTGATCCATCCCTCTATACCCTCATCCAGATCATTTATAAAAATTACAAACAGCAGGGGCCCCAAAACAGACCCCTGAGGCACACCACTTGTCACCGAACTCCACGATGAATATCTCCCATCAACCACCACCCTCTGTCTTCTATCTGCCAGCCAATTCCTAATCCAATTAGCTAAATCACCCTCTATTCCATACATCTGCATTTTCTGTAGAAGTCTTCCATGGGCCACCTTATCAAACGCCTTACTAAAGTCCTATATACTACATCAACCGC
>JAGIQG010000019.1:356950-510395 GCA_024679065.1 Sphyrna mokarran
GGTCACCCTGTTGGGAGTCTTTTACAGACCTCCTAATAGTTCTAGAGAGGTTGAGGAAAGGATTGCAAAGTCAATTCTGATTAGGAGTGAAAGTAGTAGGGTAATTGTGATGGGGGACTTTAACTTTACTAATATTGATTGGAATAGCTATAGCTCTAGCTCGTTAGAGGGGTCAGTTTTTGTACAAAGTGTGCAGGAAGGTTTTTTGACTCAGTATGTAGATAGGCCAACTAGAGGTGAGGCTACATTGGATTTGGTGCTGGGCAATGAGCCAGACCAGGTGTTAGGCTTGGAAGTTAGTGAACATTTTGGTGATAGTGACCACAATTCGGTTACGTTCACCTTAGTGATGGATAGGGATAGGCATGAAGCTGGGGGCAGTAGTTATAGCTGGGGGAAGGGTAATTATGAGGCCATCAGGAGAGAATTAGGGTGCATAGATTGGACTAGGAAACTACAGGTACTGGGAACATCTGGAATGTGGAGCTTATTCAAGGAGCAGCTGCTGCGAGTCTTGATAAGTATGTCCCTGTCAGGCAAGGAGGAAATGGTCGAGTAAGAGAACCTTGGTGTACGAAAAAAGTTGATTTGCTGGTTAAAAGGTAAAAGGAGGCTTATGTCAGGATGAGGCTTGAAGGCTCAGATAGTGCAATGGATAGCTATAGATTAGCCAGGAAGGAGGTAAAAAGTGAATTGAGGAGAGCTAAGAGGGGACACGAGAAGATGTTGGCTGATAGGATTAAGGAGAATCCTAAAGCTTTCTTTCGATATGTTAAGAATAGAAGATTGGTTAGGGCAAGATTAGGGCCAGTCATAGACAGCAGTGGGAAGTTGTGCGTGGAGCCTGAAGAGATTGGTGAGGCACTGAATAAATATTTCTCTTCGGTATTCACGCAGAGTGCTGGAAATGTAGCTATGGAGAGCACTGAGGTACAGGGTTGCAAATTGGGGAGTATTGTAGTAGATAGGGAGGATGTGTTAGAAATTCTCGAGGGTTTGAAGTTGGATAAGTCCCCTGGGCCGGACGGGATTTACCCTAGGATTCTCTGGGAGGCAAGAGAGGAGATTGCAGAGCCTCTGGCTCTGATCTTCAGGTCCTCGTTGGTTACGGGTGTGGTTCCGGAGGACTGGAGGATAGCGAATGTGGTCCCATTGTTTAAGAAGGGGAAGAGAGACCTTCCAGGGAATTATAGGCCAGTGAGTCTTACTTCTGTTGTGGGCAAGGTATTGGAGAGAATTATTAGGGATAGGATTTATAGTTATTTAGAGAGAAATGAATTGATTGGGGATAGTCAGCATGGTTTCGTGAAGGGTAGGTCATGCCTTACTAACCTCATTGAGTTTTTTGAGAAAGTGACCAAGAGGTGGATGGGGGTAAGGCGGTTGATGTAGTATATATGGACTTTAGTAAGGGCGTTGATAAGGTGGCCCATGGAAGACTTCTACAGAAAATGCAGATGTGTGGAATAGAGGGTGATTTAGCTAATTGGATTAGGAATTGGCTGGCAGATAGAAGACAGAGGGTGGTGGTTGATGGGAGATATTCATCGTGGAGTTCGGTGACGAGTGGTGTGCCTCAGGGGTCTGTTTTGGGGCCCCTGCTGTTTGTAATTTTTATAAATGATCTGGATGAGGGTATTGAGGGATGGATCAGTAAATTTGCAGATGATACTAAAGTGGTGGTGTGGTAGATAGTGAAGAGGGGTGTTTTAGTTTACAGAGTGACTTGGACAAGTTGCAGAGCTGGGCCGAGAGGTGGCAAATGGAGTTTAATGTGGAAAAGTGTGAGGTAATGCACTTTGGCAGGAACAATAAATGTGTAGAGTATAGGGCTAATGGTAGGGCTCTTAATAGTGTTGAGGAACAGAAGGATCTTGGTGTATGTGTCAATAGATCCCTGAAAGTAGGCAGTCAAGTGGATAAAGTTGTTAAGAAGGCATATGGAGTCTTAGCTTTTATTGGTAGGGGGATTGAATTTAGGAGCCGCAGCATCATGTTGCAGCTGTACAAAACTCTAGTGCGGCCGCACTTGGAGTATTGTGTGCAGTTCTGGTCGCCACATTATAAGAAAGATGTGGAGGCATTGGAGAGGGTACAGAGGAGGTTTACCAGGATGTTGCCTGGTATGGAGGGCAGGCATGAAGAGAGGTTGAAGGATTTGAGGTTGTTTCGTTAGAAAGGAGGCGGCTAAGAGGGGATTTATTGAAGCATATAAGATGATTAGAGGTTTAGATAGGGTGGACAGTGATAGCCTTTTTCCTAGGATGGAGAAAGCTAGCACGAGGGGACACAGCTTTAAATTAAGGGGTATGAGTTATAGGACGGATATCAGAGGTAGGTTCTTTACTCAAAGAGTGATTAGGGAGTGGAATGCCCTGCCTGCAGCTGTTGTAGATGCGCCAAGTTTGGTGGCGTTTAAGAGGTTAGTTGATAAGTATATGGAAGAGAAGGGAATGGTTTAGTTTGGAGGGGGCATTGCTTTTTATTTTGGTCGGCACAACATCGAAGGCCGAAGGGCCTGTTCTGTGCTGTAATGTTCTATGTTCTATGTTCTATCTCAACAAATGTTAGCCCATGCACTCCACCGATCCTCAATGTTCCCATGTCCTCTTGGCACTTCCATGCTCATTCCCACAGGAAACACTTGGACTTTGTTTGTCTGGGAGAACAGATTTCCATTAGTTGTTGAAACAGCTGCACACAAGGAGTAATGTTGAGAGTTTTTGTTATTGGATCTAGAACAAAGAACAAAACAGCTCAGGAAACAGGCCCTTCGGCCTAACGAGCCACCTCGATGTTCCTACTTCTATCCATGATCCCTGTCTATGTTTATAGAAATCTGCATTGGGACCAAATTAGTGAGACAATTTAGGGAGAATTTGTTTTGCCAATCAGCCTAAGAGCACATCTTTGGGATGTGGGAGGAAACCGGAGCACCCGGAGAAAACCCACACAAGCACGGGGAGAATTCGCAAACTCCTACAGACACAGGCCCAAATCCATGTATCTGCACAGCACAGCGATAGTCACTGAGCTGTCGTGTTGCCCATCAAATGGTCCAGGTCAAGTGTACACTAACGACATGAAGCACTAGGATACTCTCAAAAAATCCAAGAGCAGCCCTCTCACGACCCATCGCGTGTATGTCCCTTGTTAGACAACAAGGTGGACCAAAGCACCTGTAGGATAAAAACAAGTACATCAATATCATCATCTATTTACACACTTCCCAGGGACTCCCAAGGCTCATGATCCCTATTTTTAATCAGTTTTCTATACCCCTCCATTCCCATTCTGTTCATGTGCCCATCTAAGTATTTCTTAAATAACTCCAGACTACCTGCCTCCACCACTTCACTTGGCAGCACATTCCATACCCCCACCACCCTCTGTGTGAAAAAACTCCCTCTAGCATCCAAATTATACCTTACTCCCCTCACTGTAAGCTTGTGACCCCTCATGATATTTGATTCCAACCTAGGAAAAAGCTTAACCCTGTTTATTCTATCTAGTTTGTCAAGGATCAAATCAAATCAAAGGATTAAATCAAAACTGATTTAAAATAGGGATCATGAGCCTTGGGAGTCCCTGGGAAGTGTGTAAATAGATGATGATATTGATGTACTTGTTTTTATCCATGATGTAAAGATGCCGGCATTGGATTGGGGTGGTAAGAACTCAGTAAGAATTTAGCAACACCAATTTATAATCCAACCGATTTATTTGATAGTAAAAAAGCGAGCTTTCGACTCTGTGTCTTCATCAGGCAAATGCAGTGTTCTGGTCTGCAATAGCACACATCAGCACAGACAGTCAGAGATTGCTGATTAGAATGCGAATCCTTACATCTAACCTGCTATTCAAGTGTTAAAGTGGCTAACAATGTGTGTGAAGGGAATCCTGAGCATTGGTTAGAGAATTGTGTATTTTCTCCAGACAGCACAGTAAGTGAGGTTTTTTGCTAACCCAGGCAAGTTACAGGGGTTACAGATAGTGTGTCATGAAGCCAAGATCCCTGTTAAGACCGTCCTCATGTGTGCGGAGCTTGGCTATCAGTCTCTGCTCAGCGACTCTGCGCTGTTGTGTATCACGAAAGCCCCCTTGAAGAACATTTACCCGCAGGTCGGAGGCCGAATGCCCATGACTGCTGAAGTGTTCGCCCACAGGAAGGGAACTGTTTTGCCTGGTGATTGCTGAGCGATGCTCATTCATCCGCTGTCTTAGTGTCTGCATGGTCTCCCCAATATACCATGCTTCGGGAGGTTATGAGGGACTATTAGAGGTGGCTGGGGGGCAGAGGTTGGCATGATTGAGTTTTGAAGAGATGACAAAGATAATTGATGAGGGAAGGGCTGTGGATGTAGTTTATAAAACACAGAAAAACTACAGCACAAACAGGCCCTTCGGCCCACAAGTTGTGCCGATTATATCCCTACCTACTAGGCTTTAGAACATAGAAAAACTACAGCACTGTGTGGACTTTAATAAGGCATTTGATAAGGTCCCACATGGCAGACTGGTACAAAAACTAAAATCATCTGGGATTCGGGCTGGGCAGTGAGATCGATACAGAACTGGCTTGGTTATAGAACGGTGAATGGTTGTGTTTTAGAATGAAGATCTGTACCTAGTGGTGTTCTGCAGAGACCTATCATGTTTGTAGTATATAAATGATCTGTAGGAAGAAGAGGGTGGACTGAATAGTAAGTTTGCGAATGACACGGAGCTTGATGGAGTTGCTAACAGTGGCAGGATATGAATAGATTGAAGTCTTGGGCAGAAATGGCAGGTGAAGTTTAAGCCGAACAAATGCGAGTTGATGCATTTTGGAGGATTAAATTTAGGTGTGAATTATACAGTAAGTGGCAAAACCCTTAGGAACCCGAACATACAGAGAAAGGAACCTGGATATGAAGGTTCACAGTTCCCAAACACAAGTCATAGAGATTTACAGCATGGAAACAGGTCTTTATACCCAATTTATCCATGCCACCCAGTTTTTACCATTAAGCTAATCCCAATTGCCCACATTTAGAAAATAGAACATTACAGCGCAGAACAGGCCCTTCGGCCTTCGATGTTGCGCCGACCAATTAGGAAAAAGCAATGACCCTCTAACCTAAACCATTCTTTTTTCGTCCATAAACTTATCTACTAACCTCTTAAACGCCACCAAACTTGGGGCATCTACAACTGACGCAGGCAGGGCATTCCATACCCTTACCACCCTCTGGGTAAAGAACCTACCTCTGACATCCGTCCTATAACTACCACCCCTTAATTTAAAGCTATGTCCCCTCGTGCTAGCTTTCTCCATCCTAGAAAAAAGGCTATCACTGTCCACTCTATCTAAACCTCTAATCATCTTATATGTTTCAATAATGTCTCCTCTTAGCCGCCTTCTTTCTAACGAAAACAACCTCAAATCCCTCAGCCTCTCTTCATAAGACCTGCCCTCCATACCAGGCAACATCCTGGTAAACCTCCTCTGTACCCTCTCCAATGCCTCCACATCTTTCTTATAATGCGGGGACCAGAACTGCACACAATACTCCAAGTGCGGCCGCACTAGAGTTTTGTACAGTTGCAACATGACGTTGCGGCTCCGAAATTCAATCCCCCTACCAATAAAAGCTAAGACTCCGTATGCCTTCTTAACAACCTTATCGACTTGATTGCCAACTTTCAGGGATCTATGCACATAGACACCAAGATCCCTCTGTTCTTCAACACTATTAAGAGTCCTACCATTAGCCCTATACTCTACACATTTGTTATTCCTGCCAAAGTGAGTTACCTCACACTTTTCCGCATTGAACTCCATTTGCCACCTCTCGGCCCAGCTCTGCAACTTGTCCAAGTCTCTCTGCAAACTATAACACCCCTCTTCACTATCTACCACTCCACCGACTTTACTGTCATCTGCAAATTTACTAATCCATCCTTCAATACCCTCATCCAGATCATTTATAAAAATTACAAACAGCAGGGGCCCCAAAACAGACCCCTGAGGTACACCACTTGTCACCGAACTCCACGATGAATATCTCCCATCAACCACCACCCTCTGTCTTCTATCTGCTAGCCAATTCCTAACCCAATTAGCTAAATCACCCTCTATCCCATACATCTGCATTTTCTGCAGAAGTCTTCCATGGGCCACCTTATCAAACGCCTTACTAAAGTCCATATATACCACATCAACCGCCTTACCCCCATCCACCTCTTTGGTCACTTTTTCAAAAAACTCAATAAGGTTAGTAAGGCACGACCTACCCTTCACAAAACCATGCTGACTATCCCCAATCAATTCATTTCTCTCTAAATAACTATAAATCCTATCCCTAATAATTCTCTCCAATACCTTGCCCACAACAGAAGTAAGACTCACTGGCCTATAATTCCCTGGAAGGTCTCTCTTCCCCTTCTTAAACAATGGGACCACATTCGCTATCCTCCAGTCCTCCGGAACCACACCCGTAACCAACGAGGACCTGAAGATCAGAGCCAGAGGCTCTGCAATCTCCTCTCTTGCCTCCCAGAGAATCCTAGGGTAAATCCCGTCCGGCCCAGGGGACTTATCCAACTTCAAACCCTCGAGAATATCTAGCACATCCTCCCTATCTACTTCGATACTTTCCAGTTTGCTACTCTGTACCTCAGTGTTCTCCATAACTACATTTACATCACCCTGCGTGAATACCGAAGAGAAATATTTATTCAGTACCTCTCCAATCTCCTCAGGCTCCACGCACAACTTCCCACTGCTGTCTATGACTGGCCCTAATCTTGCCCTAACCAATCTTCTATTCTTAACATATCTAAAGAAAGCTTTAGGATTCTCCTTGATCCTATCAGCCAAAGTCTTCTCGTGTCCCCTCTTAGCTCTCCTCAACTCACTCTTTAGCTCCCTCCTGGCTAATCTATAGCTATCCATTGCACTAACTGAGCCTTCAAGCCTCATCCTGACATAAGCCTCCTTTTTCCTTTTAACCAGCGAATTAACTTTTTTAGTACACCAAGGTTCCCTTACTCGACCATTTCCTCCTTGCCTGACAGGGACGTACTTATCAAGGACTCGCAGTAGCTGCTCCTTGAATAAGCTCCACATTTCAGATGTTCCCAGTCCCTGTAGTTTCCCAGTCCAACCTATGCACCCTAATTCCCTCCTTATGGCCTCATAATTACCCTTCCCCCAGCTATAACTACTGCCCCCAGCTTCATGCCTATCCCTATCCATCACTAAGGTGAGCGTAACCAAATTGTGGTCACCAACTTCCAACATTTGGCCCATATCTCTCTATACCCATCGTACCAAGTAACTGTCTAAATGTTCTTTAAAGACAAAATTGTACCCATCTCTACTACTCCCTCTGGCAGCTTGTTCTGGACATTCAGCACCCTCTGTGTGAAAAAATTGCCCCTCTGGACACTTCTGTATCTCTCTCCTCTCACCTTAAACCTATGCCGCCTAGTTTTAGTCCTCCCTACCTTTGGGAAGAGATAATGGCTATCTAGCTGATCTGTGCCCCTCATTATTTTACAGACCTCTATAAGATCACCCCCTCAGCCTCCCACATTCCAGGGTAATAAAGTCGCAGTTGGGGTGGCACAGAAGTTAGCATTGCTGCCTACGGGGAGAGAACCAGGCTCCCAGGTTCAATTCCAGCCTCGGGTCACTTCCTGTGTGGAGCTTGCAAGGTTGTCTTGTGTCTGTGTGGATTTCCTCTGGGTGTTCTTTCCACAGTCCAAGGATGCACAAGTTAACTTGACTGGCCATGCTAAATTGCCCTTTAGGATCAGGCGGTTAGTAAGGTAATGCATGCGGTTACCAGAATAGAGCCTGGATAAGATTGTGGTCAGTATAGACTTGATGGACCAAATGATTCCCTTTTATATTGTAGGGATTCTATTCAGCTGCTCCATATAACTCAATCCATCAGGTCCCAGTAGCATCCTAGTAAATCTTTTCTGCACTCTTTCTGGAAACATAGAAAAACTACAGCACAATACAGGCCCTTCAGCACACAAATTCTAATTTAATAATAGTCTTTCTATAATAAGGTGACCAGAACTGTACACAATATTCCAAGTGTGGCCTTATTAATGTGGTACAACTCTAACAAGATGTCTCAATTCCTGTATTTAATGTTCTGACCAATGAAACCAAGCATGCCGAATGCCTTTTTCACCATTCTGTCCATCTGTGACTCCGCTTTCAAGGAGCTATGAACCTGTACTCCTAGATCTCTTTGTTCTGTAACTCTCCCCAGCGCCCTACCATTAACTGAGTTAGTCCTGCCCTGGTTCGATCTACCAAAATGCATCATCTTGCATTTATCTAAATTAAACTCCATCTGCCATTCATCAGCCCCTTGGTCCAATTGATCAAGATCCCGTCAGAATCCTAGATAACCTCCTTCACTGTCCACTATGCCACCAACCTTGGTGTCATTTGCAAACTTACTAACCATGCCTCTTATATTCTCATCCAAAACATTAATATAAATAACAAGTAACAGTGGACCCACCACTGGTCACAGGCCTCCAGTTTGAAAAGCAAGCTTCTACAACGGTCTTCTATCTTCTGTTATCAAGCCAATTTTATGTCCAGTTGGCTACCTCACTCTGGATCCTGTGAGATCTAACCTCATGCAACAATCTCCATGTGATACTTTATCAAAGACTGAAGTCCATGTAAATAACATTAACTGCACTGCCCACATCTGCCTTCTTGGTTACCCCTTCAAAAAAATTAAATTTGTGAGATATGATTTTCCATTCACAAAGCTGCATTGACTGTCCCTAATCAGTCCTTGCGTTTCTAAACACCTATAGATCCTGTCTCTCAAAATATCTTCCAACAATTTACCCACCACAGATGTGAGGGTCTTTGGCCTGTAGTTCCCTGCAGTCCTCCTTAAACAAAGATGTGGAGTTGCAGTAAGCAGTCTCAGTACACCAGGTTAAAGCGCTCCTCTTTCATCAGGTAAGTGATGAAGGAGCAACACTCTGAAAGCTTGTGCTACCAGATAAACCTGTTGGACTTTAACCTGGTGTTTTGAAACTACTTACTGCTTCTTAAGCAAAGACACAACATCTGCTACCACCAATCTTCAGGAATTTTGGCTGTGGCTGTCGATGATTCAAATATCTCTGCTAAGGGACCCGCAATTTCCTCCCTAGCCTCCCACAGTATCCTGGGATACACTTCATCAGGTCCTGGGGATTTATCTACCTTGACACACTTCAAGACTTCTAGCACCTCCTTCTCTGTAATATGTTCAATCTTCAAGATCTCACGATTTATTTCCCAAACATTCATTTCTTTCTCAACAGTAAATACTGATGAGAAATATTCATTTAGTATCTCACCCATCTAGAACATAGAACAGTACAGCACAGTACAGGCCCTTTGGCCCTCAATGTTGTGCCAAGCTACGACCAAACCCAAGATCAAACTATCCCACTCCCTATCATTCTGGTGTGTTCCATGTGCCTATCTAATAACCGCCTGAAAATTCCTAAAGTGTCCAACTCCACTATCACAGCAGGCAGAGCATTCCACACCCCAATCACTCTCTGAGTAAAAGAATCTACCACGGACATCCCTCCTATATCTCCCATCATGAACCTTATAATTATGCCCCCTACTAACAACTACATCCATCCAAGGAAATAGTCTCTGACCGTCCACTCTATGAATCCCTCTCATCACCTTATAAACCTCAATTAAGTCGCCTCTCATCCTCCTCCGCTCTAAAGGGAAAAACCCCAGCTCCCTCAACCTTTCCTCATAAGACATACCCTCCAAACCAGGCAGCATCCTGGTAAATCTCCTCTGCACTCTCTCCGATGCTTTCACATCCTTCTTATAGTGAGGTGACCAGAACTGAACACAATATTGCAAATGTGGTCTCACCTATGTCCAGAATAGTTGCAGCATAACCCCACGGCTCTTAAACTCAAACCCCCTGTTAATAAACACTAAAAATCTCTTGTGGATCTTCACATGGATGACCTTGTTGATCTTCAAGAGGCCCTACTCTCTCCCTAGTTATTCTTTTGCCCTTTATGTATTTGTAGAAGTTCTTTGGATTCTTCTTTGCCCTATCTGCCGAAGTATGTCCCCTTTTTGTTCCCCTGATTTCTGTCTTAACACTGTGCTACAGCAATAATTACAATGCCAAAGAGAAAAGAAAAACTGCTTCCCAGTCACGATCCAATTACTTACCTGTTGGCTGTGACTTCACTGTTAATTTCTTTCTACCTCTCACTGACCCTCGAGTCTCCCTCCCAGGGTTCTCTCTTCTCCCAAAGTGATTAAGAAGGCACATGGTATGTTTGTCTTCATCGGCTGAGCATTGAGCACAAGAGTTGGAAAATCATATTGCAATTATATAAAATCCTGGTTAGGCTGCATTTAGAGTATTGTGTGCAGTCCTGGTCACCCGCACTGCCAGAAAGATGTGGAAGCTTTCGAGAGAGTGCAAAGAAGGTTCACCAGGATATTGTCTGATCTCGATGTTGTTACCTATGAGAATAGGTTGAATAAACATGGATTGTTTTCGCTGGAAAGACGGAAGCTGAGGGGGATCTGATCGAGATCTACAAAATCATGACAGGCACAGACAGGGTTTTTCCCAGAGTGGAAATGTGAAGGGGGTACAGGTTTGAGGGGGAAAGTTTAAGGGAGATGTGCGGGGGAAGTTATTCACACACATAGAACATAGAACATCACAGCACAGAACAGGCCCTTCGGCCTTCAATGTTGCGCCGACCAATATAAAAAGCAATGCCCCTCCAAACTACACCATTCCCTTCTCTTCCATATACTTATCAACTAACCTCTTAAACTCCACCAAACTTGGCGCATCTACAACTGCTGCAGGCAGGGCATTCCACTCCCGAACCACCCTTTGGGTAAAGAACCTACCTCTGATATCCGTCCTATAACTATCACCCCTTAATTTAAAGCTGTGTCCCCTCGTGCTAGCTTTCTCCATCCTAGGAAAAAGGCTATCACTGTCCACCCTATCTAAACCTCTAATCATCTTATATGTTTCGATTAGGTCCCCTCTTAGCCGCCTCCTTTCTAACGAAAACAACCTCAAATCCCTCAGCCTCTCTTCATAAGACCTGCCCTCCATACCAGGCAACATCCTGGTAAACCTCCTCTGTACCCTCTCCAATGCCTCCACATCTTTCTTATAATGCGGGGACCAGAACTGCACACAATACTCCAAGTGCGGCCGCACTAGAGTTTTGTACAGTTGCAACATGACGTTGCGGCTCCGAAATTCAATCCCCCTACCAATAAAAGCTAAGACTCCATATGCCTTCTTAACAACCTTCTCGACTTGACTGCCTACTTTCAGGGATCTATGCACATACACACCAAGATCCCTCTGTTCATCAACACTATTAAGAATCCTACCATTAGCCCTATACTCTACACATTTATTATTCCTGCCAAAGTGCATTACCTCACACTTTTCCACATTAAACTCCATTTGCCACCTCTCGGCCCAGCTCTGCAACTTGTCCAAGTCTCTCTGCAAACTATAACACCCCTCTTCACTATCTACCACTCCACCGACTTTAGTGTCATCTGCAAATTTACTAATCCATCCTTCAATACCCTCATCCAGATCATTTATAAAAATTACAAACAGCAGGGGCCCCAAAACAGACCCCTGAGGTACACCACTTGTCACCGAACTCCACGATGAATATCTCCCATCAACCACCACCCTCTGTCTTCTATCTGCTAGCCAATTCCTAACCCAATTAGCTAAATCACCCTCTATCCCATACATCTGCATTTTCTGCAGAAGTCTTCCATGGGCCACCTTATCAAACGCCTTACTAAAGTCCATATATACCACATCAACCGCCTTACCCCCATCCACCTCTTGGTCACTTTTTCAAAAAACTCAATGAGGTTAGTAAGGCACGACCTACCCTTCACAAAACCATGCTGACTATCCCCAATCAATTCATTTCTCTCTAAATAACTATAAATCCTATCCCTAATAATTCTCTCCAATACTTTGCCCACAACAGAAGTAAGACTCACTGGCCTATAATTCCCTGGAAGGTCTCTCTTCCCCTTCTTGAACAATGGGACCACATTCGCTATCCTCCAGTCCTCCGGAACCACACCCGTAACCAACGACGACCTGAAGATCAGAGCCAGAGGCTCTGCAATCTCCTCTCTTGCCTCCCAGAGAATCCTAGGGTAAATCCCATCCGGCCCAGGGGACTTATCCAACTTCAAACCCTCGAGAATATCTAGCACATCCTCCCTATCTACTTCGAATACTTTCCAGTTTGCTACCCTGTACCTCAGTGTTCTCCATAACTACATTTACATCACCCTGCGTGAATACCGAAGAGAAATATTTATTCAGTGCCTCTCCAATCTCTTCAGGCTCCACGCACAACTTCCCACTGCTGTCTATGACTGGCCCTAATCTTGTCCTAACCAATCTTCTATTCTTAACATATCTAAAGAAAGCTTTAGGATTCTCCTTAATCCTATCAGCCAAAGTCTTCTCGTGTCCCCTCTTAGCTCTCCTCAATTCACTCTTTAGCTCCCTCCTGGCTAATCTATAGCTATCCATTGCACTAACCGAGCCTTCAAGCCTCATCCTGACATAAGCCTCCTTTTTCCTTTTAACCAGCAAATCAACTTTTTTCGTACACCAAGGTTCTCTTACTCGACCATTTCCTCCTTGCCTGACAGGGACATACTTATCAAGGACTCGCAGCAGCTGCTCCTTGAATAAGCTCCACATTCCAGATGTTCCCAGTCCCTGTAGTTTCCTAGTCCAATCTATGCACCCTAATTCTCTCCTGATGGCCTCATAATTACCCTTCCCCCAGCTATAACTACTGCCCCCAGCTTCATGCCTATCCCTATCCATCACTAAGGTGAACGTAACCGAATTGTGGTCACTATCACCAAAATGTTCACCAACTTCCAAGCCTAACACCTGGTCTGGCTCATTGCCCAGCACCAAATCCAATGTAGCCTCACCTCTAGTTGGCCTATCTACATACTGAGTCAAAAAACCTTCCTGCACACTTTGTACAAAAACTGACCCTTCTAATGAGCTAGAGCTATAGCTATTCCAATCAATATTAGCAAAGTTAAAGTCCCCAAACACAGACTGGTGGATGCCTGAGGAGGTGGTGGAGGCAGGCACATTAGCAACATTCAAGAGGCAGCTCTACAGGTACATGAACAAGGAGGAATAGAGGGATACGGACCGATAGAAGACTTTGTTTCTTGTTTAGTTAGGCATCATGATCAACACAGGCTTGGAGAGCCGGAGGGCCTGTTCCTGGGGCCTGTTCCTGGGCTGTACCTCTCTTTGCTCATTACTGGGGTGTGGAGAGCTGAGGGATCATGGTGGGTGAGGGCTGGAGGGCCGAACCTTTATAAACACAGCTGGATATGTCCCAAAGCTGGGCCTTTTAACTGAGTACAAAGTTTCACAACACTAGGGTAAAGTCCAAGAAGTTTATTTGATAGCAAACCCACTAGCTTTCGGGATCTGTCTGTTTATTAGGTGAGTGGATAGTTCTGATCACAAACAGGGCTCCGTTTACACACACTCTGTTTACAAATATTGATTAGAATGCGAGTCTTTACAGCTAATCAATTCTTAAAGGTACAGACAATGAGCTCACCACTCTCCAGTACCTGTGACTACCTCCAACCTACATCTGGGGGCAGGGGGGCTGACTCCAGCAAGCACCAGCACCCCAGAACAAATATTGAACCATTTGAGGCACTCTCTCCTCATCTGAAACATTTCCCAACTCCCATTGCCTGCTTTGAAGATGAAAATTCATCCTCACGTCTTACATGTTTCTGAATGCTCCTGTGGAAGGTACTATATTAATACAAATTGTTGTTGTATCTGAGTGCTGCTCTGTTATAAACAATGCAGATAATTTTCAGTATTGCTAATTACTCAAAGTATTGAATTATAACTGGTGGTAAAGTGTCTCAATTATACTTGAAACAATGGTGGATGGATCAGTCCCCACTCTCCCATTGGTGGAAGGATGGATCAGTCCCCACTCTCCCATTGGTGGAAGGATGGATCAGTCCCCACTCTCCCATTGGTGGAAGGATGGATCAGTCCCCACTCTCCCATTGGTGGAAGGATGGATCAGTCCCCACTCTCCCATTGGTGGCAGGATGGATCAGTCCCCACTCTCCCATTGGTGGAAGGATGGATCAGTCCCCACTCTCCCATTGGTGGAAGGATGGATCAGTCCCCACTCTCCCATTGGTGGAAGGATGGATCAGTCCCCACTCTCCCATTGGTGGAAGGATGGATCAGTCCCCACTCTCCCATTGGTGGAAGGATGGATCAGTCCCCACTCTCCCATTGGTGGAAGGATGGATCAGTCCCCACTCTCCCATTGGTGGAAGGATGGATCAACCCTCCCCGCCTCATTCTGTCAATATCTGGGTTTATTTTTGGGTGTTGAGTGAAAGTCCTGCCTCAATTTTATGCAAAGATTCAAAATGCAGTGAGTGAGTTTGTATCCTCAGCACGTGGACAATAACCTGATGGAAGGGACTTCCAGCCTGTACAGGAATTTAAGCAGAAAATGCTGGAAATATTCAGCAGTTCAAGCAGTATCTGTGGAGAAAGAAACAGAGTGCCCGGGCAGAACACTGTGCTCATAATATTGTTGTTTTAGCTATGAGGAGAGATTGGGTAAACTGGGGTTGTTCTCCCCAGAGAGATGGAGGATGAGGGGAGACCTAATAAAGATGTACAAAATTATGAAGGATATGGATAGGGTGAACAGCGAGAAGCTTTTTCCCAGGTCGGAGGTGATGATCACAAGGGGTCACAGGTTCAAGGTGAGGGGGCGAGGTATAACTGATATCAGACAGACGTTTTTTTACACAGAGGGTGGTGGGGGCCTGGAATGCGCTGTCAAGCAGGGTGGTGGAGGCAGGCACACTGGGATCGTTTAAGAATTACCTGGATAGTCACATGAACAGACTGGGAATGGAGGAATATAAACGAATGGTCTAGTTGGACAAATGAACAGCACAGGCTTGGAGGGCCGAAGGGCCTGTTTCCTGTGCTGTATTGTTCTTTGTTCTTTGTGCTCTTCCTCTTGGTTAGTGTGTTGGTGGGGACAGTGAATCAGGCTAGAGTGTGGTGAGTGTGGAGCCTACCCTGTTCCCACCTCCACCATAATCCTTCCTAGCCCATCCCCGATTGAGGCTTTTAAATTGCCAGTTAAAGGCCATAAAAGGAGCTTATTTCTCCTCACTAATGGTATTTTTAAAATTGTCTTTAACAGAATAGACAAGATGGGAACATGACAAGAAAGTCATGCATCATAAGAACATAGAACATTACAGCGCAGTACAGGCCCTTCGGCTCTTGATGTTGCGCCGACCAGTGGAACCAATCTAATGACCCTCTAACCTAAACTATTCCAATATTATCCATATGCCTATCCACTGACCATTTGAACGCCCTTAAAGTTGGCGAGTCCACAACTGCTGCAGGCAGGGCATTCCATACCCTTACTACCCTCTGAGTAAAGAACCTACCTCTGACATCCATCCTACTACTAGGAATAGGAGTGAGTTATTCAATCCCTTGAACCTCCTTTGCTGTTTAACACAGTCATGGTGATCTCAACTTGGCCCCAATTCCACTTTCCTGCCCAGTTCACCATAGCCCTTCCAACCCTTACTAATTAAAAACCTGTCCATCTCCTCACATTTACTCACTGCCCCGGCATCCAGCACACTGTGGGGTAGTGAATTCCACAGACTCTTGGGGAGAAGTAATTTTTCCTCATCTCTGTTTTAAATCTTCTACCCCTTATCCTAAAACTATGATCTCTTGTTCCACAAGATGAAACATCCTCTCTGTCTCTACTTTCTTAATTACCATCTTGTACACCTCAATTAGACCTCCTTTTGTTCTTCTAAATGCGAAGGAGAATGAGCCTAAACTGCTCAATCTCTTTCATAAATCAAACTCCTCATCTCAGGAATCATCCACTGAACCTCCTCTGAACTGTTTCCAATGTTACTAAACCCCTCCTCAAATAATGGGATCAAAATTGTACACAATGTTGAAGAAACCTTGGCGTGTTTTCTTGCAGACCTTGAGGGAGGAGCCCCCACTCAAAGGGTCTTGGTACCTGATCGAGGGACAGGACATCAGGAAAAGGGAGGAGGTGCATGATGTGTGCCATTGCCTGTGCCCATCCTGCCAACTGCTCACAGTCCTCCCCCGCAATCCTGTGACCACCTTTCTGCCAAGACTGATTTGTGCTAGGAGCCCTCCGTGAGCTGTGACCACAGATGGGTGTCATACGCCAGTGACCATTGCCTCTGATTGGCTGCCAGTTTTCAGTGGGCAGGATATTTGCTCCTTGGCTCCTTGATCCTGGTGGGGGATTGGCTTTGTGCCTTGTGTTGGCTTGTCAAGCAATGTGACAGGCTTCTCTAACAGAAGAACTCGCTGACTTTTTAGCCAGTGGACAAGACCTTCATCACCTCCACAGGAATCCCCCTCCCCAAGATGTGGCCTGTTATCAGATGGAAGATCACTGCCTGAAATGGGAATTCTTCCTCCCTTCACAGATTCTATCTGGGTATTTCCAGCATTTGCTGCTTTTATTTCAGATTTCCAGCATTTGCAGTATTTCACCTTTGCCACAGGGATTCCCATCTCATTCAGTTGAATGGAAGGGAGATGTGACAGGATCCATCGGGTTTGATTACTGTCTGTGGTGAAGTTTGATCTCACACAGATTGTGTTGTAATCCGGATGTTCCTTTGTTGTGTCCAATCAGATTGAAATAATGCAGCAGGAGCTGACAGACGTCAAACCTTTATTAATGGAGCAGGATCGGGAAACAGAGGAGCTGCTGAGGGTCATCAACAACGAGACACTGGAGGTCGAAATTGTCAAGAGGGTTGTGGAAGCGGACGAGGCAACAGCGAATAAAGCTGCTGAGGAAGCGCGGTCGATTAAGGTAAATGGGTTCAGATTCAGCAAGGAGATGTGGGCGATAGCAGATCACTCTTCAAGCTTATCCCATCAGCTAGCAGCACTGAGAGAATTCAGTTCCATCCCAGCTGGACTTGGTTGGTAATGATGAGACTACATCGCACTGACACTTCACTCTTACATTACATCAACTACTGCAAACCTTCGCTAAATATAAACATCTAATAAAATATTATAAACGTCTTGGATTGCAGTGAAGATATTTTTAGATTCCTACATTAGATTCCTTGAGCAAGTGTAGCACAAAGAACAAAACAAAACTAAAAAACAGCACAGGAAACAGGCCCTTCGGCCCAACGAGCCCACGTTGCCACCCCGATGTTCCCACCTCTACCCGTGATCCCTGTCCATGTTTATAGATCTATGGATTAAAAACCAAATTTGAGACAATTTAGGGAGAATTTGTTTTGCCAATTAGCCTAAGAGCACAGCTTTGGGACGTGGGAGGAAACCGGAGCACCCGGAGAAAACCCACGCAAGCACGGGGAGAATGCGCAAACTCCCACAGACACAGGCCCAAATCCATGTATCTGCACAGCACAGCGATAGTCACTGAGCTGTCGTGTTGCCCATCAAATGGTCCAGGTCAAGCGTACACTAACGACGTGAAGCACTAGGATACTCTCAAAAAAGATCCAAGAGCAGCCCTCTCACGACCCATCGCGTGTATGCCCCTCGTTAGACAACAAGGTGGACCAAAGCACCTGTAGGATAAAAACAAGTACATCAATATCATCATCTATTTACACACTTCCCAGGGACTCCCAAGGCTCATGATCCCTATTTTAAATCAGTTTTCTATACCCCTCCATTCCCATTCTGTTCATGTGCCCATCTAAGTATTTCTTAAATAACTCCAGAGTACCTGCCTCCACCACTTTACTTGGCAGCGCATTCCATACCCCCACCACCCTCTGTGTGAAAAAAACTCCCTCTAGCATCCAAATTATACCTTACCCCCCTCACCCTAAGCCCGTGACCCCTCGTGCTATTCGAGTCCATCCTAGGAAAAAGCTTAACCCTGTTTATCTATACCCCTCATAATCTTGTACACCTCTATTAGATCTCCTCTAAGTCTACTTCTTTCTAAGGAAAACAGTCCCAATTTGCCTAACCTCTCCTCGTAACTCAGACCTTCCATATCAGGCAGCATCCTGGTAAACCTCCTCTGCACTCTCTCCAGAGTCTCCACGTCCTTCCGGTAGTAAGGCGACCAGAACTGGACGCAGTATTCCAAATGAGGTCTAACCAACGTTTTATACAACTGCAACATTAAAGGCCAGCTCTTGTACTCTATACTCCTTCCTATAAAAGCTAACATACTATATGCTTTCTTCACAACCTTCTCCACTTGCTCTGCCACCTTTAGAAACTTGTTCACCTGCACCCCCAGGTCCCTCTGCATTTCTATACTCTTAATAGGTCTACCCTTTATCATATACCTCCCCCCTACGTTCTTTCTCCCGAAATGCATCACTTCACATTTATCAGGATTGAATTCCATCTGCCATCTATCTGCCCAAGCTACCAGCCTATCTATGTCCTGCTGCATCGCCTGACAAATCTCCTCACTATCTACAAGTCCAGCCATCTTTGTATCATCTGCAAACTTGCTGATCACTCCACTTATTCCCTCTTCAAGTCATTTATATATATTACAAATAGAACAGGTCCCAGTACTGAGCCCTGCGGCACACCACTAGTGACCGACCTCCAGCTAGAAAAACACCCTTCCACTATTACTCTCTGTCTCCTATTACCAAGCCAGTTACTTATCCATCTAGCTACCTGTCCTTGTGTCCCATTAGCCTTACTCTCGTTGGAGTTTAGAAGGCTGAGGGGGGATCTTTTAGAGACTTTCAAGATAATGAAGGGGCTAGATAGGGTAGAGGTAGAGAGATTCTTCCCGCTTAGAAAGGAAACCAGAACTAGAGGGCACAGCCTCAAAATAAGGGGGGGTGCAGTTTAGATCGGAGTTGAGGAGGAACTTCTTCACTCAGAGGGTGGTGAGTCTCTGGAATTCTCTGCCCATTGAAGTGGTGGAGGCTACATCACTGAATATATTTAAGTCACGGGTAGATAGATTTCTGATAGACAAGGGAATTAAGGGAGAAAGTGGAACTGATCCACTTCAGATCAGCCATGATTTTATTGAATGGCGGGGCAGGCTCGAGGGGCTGGATGGCCGACTCCTGCTCCTATTTCTTATGTTCTTATGACAGTTATAATTAAAAATCTGATGAGTTCAATATTCCTTATTGATAACAGTGTTTTATCAATCAGATTTCAGCTGAATAAATGAGTAAGTTATAATGAAGGCTGTGTTTGAATATTTCTCCTGAAATAAAATGGTAAATGAGGGCCACAAAAAACCACAATCACAGATTTAATTAAAGTCAATCTTAAACTCTGGAAAGTGATGATCATAGCTGAGATCCCTTGTGAATTATTGCTTACACCACACTCTGAAAACCGTTGTAAACCTTTACATTTACTAGAATTAAGCACTGAAAGGGGCTGGGATACATCAGCAAAAACCTTTTGCAAGCTCTCCACAAGCACCACAATCTCCACAGCTAAAACTTCCAGCGTCATCAGCTGCTGTCAGAAATCGGAGCTGATTACTATATGGAAATAGGGTTCATTCCGGTGGGATTTACAATGTGGCGCAGTAAGTGGGAATAACAACTGACTCTGCTGTAGGGAAGACAAGCCATTGAAGCTCCCCAGGGGTAAGGGGGGGTGTGCCTGTTGGGCAGTATCAGCCTAGCCATGCAGCCTGGCACTTTGAAATTGCCCAAGGAGCATCTGGGCACAGGGCACCAGGTATTGGGCAGTGCCAGGTGGGTGGGCCCAGAGCTGTGGGGCCTATTGGGGGCAGGACGACTTTTGCGGGTGGTCAGTTGGGCTGGGAGATGGGGACCCATTGCCATTCTGCATTTGGGATCGCAGGCGGAGGGAGGAAGGTTGGCAATCGGGGCTGGCTGTTCAGGTATGGGGGCAGAGGGGGAGGATGGGCTGCCGGGGGTGCGGGGAGGGGTGGACTCTGCAAGGCCAAGAATCCTGGCCAAGATCCTGTTCACATTGGCCATTGGAGCTCTCAGGATTTCACTCACTTGAACACAAATTAGACATTGATTATTGCCGTGTTGTCCACTTATCTCACAGACAATAAGAATCTCTGCTGGAATGTCGTTATGTTCTGCTTTATTAGATGAAGCTCCACACAGAATTTTCACACAGGGAAAGAACATAGAACATTACAGCGTAGTACAGGCCCATTGGACCTCGATGTTGTACCGACCAATGAAACCAATCTAATGACCCTCTAACCTAAACTATTCCAATGTTATCCATATGTCTATCCACTGACCATTTGAACACCCTTAAAGTTGGCGAATCCACAACTGCTGCAGGCAGGGCATTCCACGCCTCTACTACCCTCTGAGTAAAGAACCTACCTCTGACACCAGTCCTATAACTACCACCCCTTAATTTAAAGCTATTTCCCCCGTGTTAGCCATCACCATCTGAGGAAAAAGGCTCTCACTGTCCACCTATCTAACCCTCTGATCATCCTGTACGCCTCAATTTTACACGAAGGTTTACACTTTGTTTCTAATCCCTTTCAATCATGATGATCTATTTAACAAGCAAGTGAGTAAGTGGCAGTCCAGTGGAGAGAAGCTGTCGCTGCTTCAAGGCAAAAGATTCCTTTAGTCTTTATCAAAACCAACAACAAAGTTTTTATTCCTGTCACAAAGGCAATGCAAGTCGGCATCTTGATGTAATTGTATTTGATTTGAACATAATTCCTCTTACAGCCAGAGTGTCATTGTGTGATTGTTCTGTAGGTTGAGTGTGAACAGAAGTTAAGTGTGGCCATGCCAGCTCTGAACGATGCAATTGCAGCTCTCGACACGCTGAAGGCCGGTGATATTGCTCTGGTGAAGACCATGCAGAATCCTCCATCTGGTGTCCGACTGACACTCACCGCCATTTGCATCTTGAAGGTATCAGAAAAAAAATCAAAGTCTAATGTTAACTGGAAGAGAGAAAGATTGAGCATTTTCACCACATGCAAGTTAGAACATAGAACACTACAGCACAAACAGGCCTTTCAGCCCACAAGTTGCACCAATCATATCTCTACCCACTAGGCTTATCTGTAGCCCTCAATCCTATTAAGTCCACAGGTGCTTTGGTCCACCTTGTTGTCTAACGAGGGGCATACACGCGATGGGTCGTGAGAGGGCTGGTCTTGGATTTTTTTTGTGAGTATCCTACTGCTTCACGTTGTTAGTGTACGCTTGACCTGGACCATCTGATGGGCAACACGACAGCTCAGTGTCTATCGCTGTGCTGTGCAGATACATGGATTTGGGCCTGTGTCTGTGGGAGTTTGCGCATTCTCCCCGTGCTTGCGTGGGTTTTCTCCGGGTGCTCCGGTTTCCTCCCACATCCCAAAGATGTGCTCTTAGGCTAATTGGCAAAACAAATTCTCCCTAAATTGTCTCAAATTTGGTTTTTAATCCATAGATCTATAAACATGGACAGGGATCATGGGTAGAGGTGGGAACATCGGGTGACGGCGCGGGCTCGTTGGGTCGGGGGGCCTGTTTCCCGTGCTGTTTTAGAACATAGAACATAGAACACTACAGCACAAACAGGCCCTTCGGCCCACAAGTTGTGCCGAACACATCAAAACCTACCCAGCCATAGACCTATCTATAACCCCCAATCCCATTGGATCCCATATACTCATCCAGAAGTCTTTTAAAAGACCCCAGCGAGTTCGCCTCGACCACCACCGACGGCAGCCGATTCCATTCACTCACCACCCTCTGAGTGAAAAACTTTCCCCTAGCATCCCCTCTGTACTTGCTTCCCTGCACCTTAAATCTGTGCCCTCTCGTCGCGACCATTTCAGCCCTGGGAAATAGTCTCTGAGAGTCCACCCTATCTATTCCTCTCAACATCTTGTAAACCTCTATCAGGTCGCCTCTCAACCTTCGTCTCTCCAGGGAGAACAGTCCCAGCTCCCTCAACCTGTCTTCATAAGGCATGCCTCCCAATCCAGGCAACATCCTTGTAAATCTCCTCTGCACCCTTTCAATAGCTTCCACGTCCTTCCTATAGTGAGGCGACCAGAACTGCGCACAGTACTCCAAGTGTGGTCTGACAAGGGTCCTATAAAGCTGCAGCATTACCTCCTGACTCCTGAACTCAATCCCTCGATGAATGAAGGCCAGTACACCGTAAGCTTTCTTAACCACATCCTCCACCTGGGAGGCCGATTTGAGAGTCTTATGGACCCGGACCCCAAGATCCCTCTGCTCTTCCACACAGCTAAGACTCCTACCTTTGATAATGTACTCATTCATCCCGTTGGATCTGCCAAAATGGACCACAACACATTTATCCGCGTTGAAGTCCATCTTCTCCGCCCAGTCTTGCATCCTGTCGATGTCATGCTGCAACTTCTGACATCCCTCCAGACCATCCACAACACCACCGACCTTCGTGTCATCGGCGAACTTACTCACCCATCCCTCCACTTCCTCATCCAGGTCATTTATGAAAATGACAAACAGCAAGGGTCCTAGAACAGATCCCTGGGGCACTCCACTGGTGACCGACCTCCATGCAGAAAAAGAGCCATCCACAACCACCCTCTGCCTTCTGCAGGCAAGCCAGTTCTGGATCCACAAGGCCAAAGCCCCTTGGATCCCATGGCCTCTCACCTTCTCAAGAAGTCTTGCATGTGGGACCTTGTCAAATGCCTTGCTGAAGTCCATGTACACCACGTCCACTGCTCTTCCTTCGTCAATGTGTTCAGTCACATTTTCGAAGAACTCAATTAAGCTCGTAAGGCACGACCTGCCTTTTACAAAACCATGCTGACTATTTCTAATCAACCTAAACTTCTCCAAATGCTCGTAAATCTTGTCCCTCAGAAGCCTCTCCATCAGCTTACCAACCACTGAGGTCAGACTCACCGGTCGGTAATTTCCAGGACTATCCCTGTTCCCTTTCTTGAAAATAGGGACCACATCCGCAATCCTCCAATCCTCCGGAACCTCTCCCGTCTCCATCGACGACGCAAAGATCATCGCCAGGGGCTCTGCAATGACATCCCTCACCTCCCACAATAACCTGGGGTACATCCCATCTGGTCCCGGAGACTTGTCTATCTTGATAGCATTTAAAAGTTCTAACACATCCGCTTCCTTAATATCTACATACTCAATCTTTTCAGTCTGCCGCAAACTTCCCAGATCACTTTCCACCGTGAATACTGAGGCAAAGTACTCATTAAGCACCTCTGCCATTTCTTCCGGTTCCATACAGACTTTTCCCCCTTCACCTTTTATAGGTCCTATCCCTTCTCTTCTCATCCTTTTACTTTTCACATATTTGTAGAAGGCCTTGGGATTCTCCTTAATCCTACCAGCCAAGGCCTTCTCATGACCCCTTCTGGCTCTCCTAATTTCCTTTTTAAGCTCTCTTCTATAAGCCTTGTACTTCTCTAGATCCCCAACATCTCCTAGCTCTTTGAACCTTTTATACACCTTTCTTTTCTTCCTGACTATGTTCACCACAGCCTTCGTGCACCATGGTTCCCGCATCCTACCAAAACCTCCTTGTCTCACCAGAACGTTGCCGTGCAGAGCTCCAGACAAGCATTCCTTGAATATCTGCCACCATCCTTCTGTGCTTTTCCCCAAGAACACCTCCTTCCAGTTTATTCACCCCAACATCTGCCTGATGTCTTCATATTTCCCCTTATTCCAGACAAACACCTTCCTAGCCTGCCTGATCCTATCCTTTTCCAACTCAAGGGTGAAGGAGATAGAATTATGATCTCCATCCCCAAGATGCTCTCCTACCAAGAGATCCATCACCTGTCCTGGTTCATTAGCTAGTACCAGGTCCAGTACAGCCTCTCCTCTCGTAGGCTTGTCCACGTGCTGTGTCAGGAAACCCTCCTGAACACACCTAACAAACCCCTCCCCATCCAAACCCCTTACCCTCCAGTCAATGTTTCGGAAATTGAAGTCTCCCATCACAACAACTCTGTTATTTCTACAAGTCTCCAGTATCTGTTTCCCTACCTGCACCTCAACTTCCCTGTCACTATTGGGCGGCCTATAGAATACACCCAGCAACGTCACCGACCCTTTGCTATTCCTAACTTCCACCCACAGAGACTCCGTAGGCATTCCCTCCTCGGTATCCACCTTCTCTGCAGCCATGACACTGTCCCTGATCAACAGTGCCACTCCACCACCTCTTTTGCCTCCCTCCCTGTCCTTCCTGAAGGATCTGAATCCCGGGACCTGTAGTACCCAGTCCTGTCCCTGAGACATCCAAGTCTCTGTAATGGCCACCACATCACAATCCCAAGCAGCAATCCACGCCCTAAGTTCATCCACCTTATTTACTACACTCCTGGCATTAAAACAGACACAGCTCAGTCCCTCAGACTGGACATTTCCCTTCTCCCCCACTCGTCTAACCTGCCTCTCATCCTGCCGAGAGTCCTTCCCTACCTGGGAGCTAACTTCCTTGGTCCCAGTCTCCATATAGAACATTACAGCACAGAACAGGCCCTTCGGCCTTCGATGTTGCGCCGACCAATATAAAAAGCAATGCCCCTCCAAACTAACCCCTTCCCTTCTCTTCCATATACTTATCAACTAACCTCTTAAACGCCACCAAACTTGGCGCATCTACAACTGCTGCAGGCAGGGCATTCCACTCCCGAACCACCCTTTTGGTAAAGAACCTACCTCTGATATCCGTCCTATAACTATCACCCCTTAATTTAAAGCTGTGTCCACTCGTGCTAGCTTTTTCCATCCTAGGAAAAAGGCTATCACTGTCCACCCTATCTAAACCTCTAATCATCTTATATGTTTCAATAAGGTCCCCTCTTAGCCGCCTCCTTTCTAACAAAAACAACCTCAAATCCCTCAGCCTCTCTTCATAAGACCTGCCCCCCATAGCAGGCAACATCCTGGTAAACCTCCTCTGTACCCTCTCCAATGCCTCCACATCTTTCTTATAATGCGGGGACCAGAACTGCACACAATACTCCAAGTGCGGCCGCACTAGAGTTTTGTACAGTTGCAACATGACGTTGCGGCTCCGAAATTCAATCCCCCTACCAATAAAAGCTAAGACTCCAGATGCCTTCTTAACAACCTTATCGACTTGACTGCCTACTTTCAGGGATCTATGCACAAATACACCAAGATCCCTCTGTTCATCAACAGTATTAAGAATCCTACCATTAGCCCTATACTCTACACATTTATTATTCCTGCCATAGTGCATTACCTCACACTTTTCCACATTAAACTCCATTTGCCACCTCTCGGTCCAGCTCTGCAACTTGTCCAAGTCTCTCTGCAAACAATAACACCCCTCTTCACTATCTACCACTCCACCGACTTTAGTGTCATCTGCAAATTTACTAATCCATCCTTCAATACCCTCATCCAGATCATTTATAAAACTTACAAACAGCAGGGGCCCCAAAACAGACCCCTGAGGTACACCACTTGTCACCGAACTCCAAGATGAATATCTCCCATCATCCACCACCCTCTGTCTTCTACCTGCTAGCCAATTCCTAACCCAATTAGCTAAATCACCCTCTATCCCATACATCTGCATTTTCTGCAGAAGTCCTCCATGGGCCACCTTATCAAACGCCTTACTAAAGTCCATATATACCACATCAACCGCCTTACCCCCATCCACCTCTTTAGTCACTTTTTCAAAAAACTCAATGATGTTAGTAAGGCACGACCTACCCTTCACAAAACCATGCTGACTATCCCCAATCAATTCATTTCTCTCTAAATAACTATAAATCCTATCCCTAATAATTCTCTTGTGTAAAATATGTCCCTCTGATATCAGAGTTATACCTCGCCCCCCTCACCTTGAACCTGTGACCCCTCGTGTCTGTCACCTCCGACCTGAGAAAAAGCTTCCCGCTGTTCACCCTATCCATACCCCTCATAATTTTATACACCTCTATTAGGTCTGCCCTCATTCTCGATTTTTCCAGGGAGAACAACCCCAGTCTACCCAATCTCTCCTCATATCTAAGACCAGGCAACATCCTGGTAAACCTTCTCCGCACTCTCTCCAAAGCCTCCACTTTGCTCTGGAAGTACAGTGACCAAAATTGGATGCAGTACTTTAAATGTGGTCTAACCAACATTCTATACAGCTGTAACATCAGACTCCAATTTTTATACTCTATACCCCATCCTATAAAGACCATATGCCTTCTTCACCACCTTCTCCATCTGTGCTGCCACCTTCAGGAATCTGTGGATTTGCACACCCAGGTCCCTTTGTGCGTCTATACTCTTGATGGTAACTTAATCCAGTGTCAAGAAAGGGCCTTCCAATGACAGTATCTGGTACCAAGCCAACACTTGCAGAGTAGGGCACTAATCACTCAAAACCAGCTTTGCTGGGTGATGTATGTAATTCATATACTCAACACCAATTCCTGACTCTACTCAGAATTCTGTCATGGCCGATTCGATCTGATTTGAATTATTATTGTCACATGTATTAGCATACAGTATTGTTTCATGTGCACTATATAGACAAAGCATACTGTTCATAGAGAAGGAAAAGGAGAGAGTGCAGAATGTAGTGTTACAGTCACAGCGAGGGTGTAGAGAAAGATCAACTTAATGCAAGGTAGGTCCATTCAAAAGTCTGACAGCAGCAGGGAAGAAGCTGTTCTTGAGTTGGTTGGTACGTGACCTCAGACTTTTGTATCTTTTTCCCAACGGAAGAAAGTGGAAGAGAGAATGTCTGGCGTGTGTAAGTAGATTGTCGTCGATTTCAGGAAGTGTAAAGGAGAACATTGCCCTGTCTACACCAATGGAGACAAAGTAGAAATAATCGAAAGCTTCAAGTTTTTAGATGTCCAGATCACCAACAACCTATCCTTGTCCTCCCACGCTGACACTATAGCTAAAAAAGTTTTCGAATGCTCTACTTTCTCAGAAGACTAAAAAAATTTGGCATGTCATCTACAACTCTCACCAACTTTTACAGATGCACCATAGAAAGCATTCTTTCTGGTTGTATCACAGCTTGGAATGGGCTCCTGCTCCACCCAAGGCCGCAAGGAACTACAAAAAGACATGAATTCAGCCAATCTGTCACGCAAACCAGCCTCCCATCCATTGGCTCTGTCTACACTTCCCGCTGCCTCGGCAAAGCAGCTGGCATAATTAATGAACCCAAGAGAGGAAGTGTTTGGAGATGTCCGCACAAAAAAGAATAAAGTATAGCACAGGGACAGGCCCTTTGTCTCTCCAAGCCTGTGCCAAACATGATGCCTGAATAAAACTCAAATAGTATATATTTACAGAGTCCACATCCTTCCATTCCCATCCTTTGCTTGTAAAAAAAAGTGTTAATGAAGAAGATCCGACATCCCGCTGCCTCCTGACAATACCTGGGGCCAAACAAAATTAACATCTATTCAGAAAGACACCAAACACATCAAGAGACACAGGGCCCTATTTTAGTATTGACTTCAGGTGTGAGAACATGATAAGGTCGGGTGAGAGGCCATTAACGTGATCTGTGCCCGTGTCCGCACAGATTGTCATTTTACCGAGACTCGGGAATGGTGGCGATCCGATTCCTGATTAAATGGGTGCAACAGCGATTTCAATACATTTGCATGCATTTACTTTAACGAATGAACTGCCTGCCCAACTCTATCAGCATTTCACATTTTACCATCACATTCACCAATCCGGAACCACACCATAACGGACCTGCTAAAGTCTGAATCAGGCACTCCAGCTGCTGAAGAGCAAGTTCAGAGCTTCCAATGGCTCCTGGACTCAGATTAGTGGGAGGGGAGGAGGGAGACCAGATTGTTGTCTAGTTTGGGGGAGGGAGAATGAAGATGGATGAGATGTATCTTTGACAGGGCTGGAGGGAAAGGGCCTCCTGGTGGGGAGGGAGGAGGAGGCAGTGGTGGGGGTGGTAGTGAGGCCAGATCATTCTCTGGGGGGGGAAGTGGGCTACATCGTTGTCAGGGATGGACAATGACTGTTCACTGGTCAGGGGGGGAGGGGGCAGCAAATGGACCTCTGATGGTGGGGGTGGGAGGAGGATCCACTGCCACTCTGTGGGCAATCGTTTGGGAGGGGAGCAAAGGTGGCAATCTTTCTGGGTGGAGGGGGTGGATAAGGGGGACAGTGATGTGCGTGGGTAGTGGGGGGATGGATAAGGAGGACAGTGATGTGTGTGGGTAGTGGGGGGATGGATAAGGGGGACAGTGATGTGCGTGTAGGTGGGGGGGGGATGGATAAGGAGACAGTGATGTGTGTGGGTATAGTGGGGGGGTGGATAAGGGGGACAGTGATGTGTGGGGTAGTGGGGGGGGGATAAGGGGGACAGTGATGTGTGTGGGTAGTGGGGGGGTGGATAAAGGGGACAGTGATGTGCGTGGGTAGTGGGGGGGGGGATGGATAAAGGAGGACAGTGATGTGTGTGGGTATGGGGAGGTGGATAAAGGGGACAGTGATGTGTGTGGGTAGTTAGTGTGGGGGGAGGTGGATAAGGGGACAGTGATGTGTGTGGGTAGTAGGGGGGGGGATAGGGGGACAGTGATGTGTGTGGGTAGTGGAGGGAGGGTGGATAAGGGGGACAGTGATGTGTGTGGGTAGTGGAGGGAGGGAGGGTGGATAAGGGGGACAGTGATGTGTGTGGTAGGGGGGTGGATAAGGGGGACAGTGAGTGTGTGGGTAGTGGAGGGAGGGGTGGATAAGGGGGACAGTGATGTGTGTGGGTAGTGGAGGGAGGGGTGGATAAGGGGGACAGTGATGTGTGGGGTAGTGGGGGGTGGATAAGGGGGACAGTGATGTGTGTGGGTAGTGGGGGGGTGGATAAGGGGGACAGTGATGTGTGTGGGTAGTGGGGGGTGGATAAGGGGGACAGTGATGTGTGTGGGTAGTGGAGGGAGGGGGGATAAGGGGGACAGTGATGTGTGTGGGTAGTGGAGGGAGGGGTGGATAAGGGGGACAGTGATGTGTGTGGGGACCATTACTCCCACTTGTTGCTCCTGGGCCGATTTATCCACTTTCTCCGGTCTGGGAGCGATCTGACATGGAAGCGCTGCTTCAAATTTTTTTCCAACGCGGTTCAGAGCTGCGATTATTCCGGTTGTGCTGAGCCCCACCCACGGGATGAATGGAACTTGAGATGGCTCGGGGGTGGGGGGGGGGGGGGGGGGGGGGGGGTTGCTCTGAGTTGGATCTGCGTTTTACCCAAATTCAGCAATTAGAATGAAGATGGTAAAATCAGTCAGGAACATGTAGAGGTTATAGCATCAGAGAGAGAGAGCGTGCAAATCTCCCAATAACTCATCAATCCAACTCTTCATATAACAGCTCCCTCACGTGTCACAGAGATTGTACATTTATAACCCACCCAGGCTTCAAACTAAACCATTCCCTTCTCTTCCATATACTTATCAATTAACCTCTTAAACGCCACCAAACTTGGCGCATCTACAACAGCTGCAGGCAGGGCATTCCACTCCCTAATCACTCTTTGAGTAAAGAACCTACCTCTGATATCCGTCCTATAACTCATACCCCTTAATTTAAAGCTGTGTCCCCTCGTGCTAGCTTTCTCCATCCTAGGAAAAAGGCTATCACTGTCCACCCTATCTAAACCTCTAATCATCTTATATGCTTCAATAAGATCCCCTCTTAGCCGCCTCCTTTCTAACGAAAACAACCTCAAATCCTTCAACCTCTCTTCATAGGACCTGCCCTCCATACCAGGCAACATCCTGGTAAACCTCCTCTGTACCCTCTCCAATGCCTCCACATCTTTCTTATAATGTGGGGACCAGAACTGCACACAATACTCCAAGTGCGGCCGCACTAGAGTTTTGTACAGTTGCAACATGATGCTGCGGCTCCTAAATTCAATCCCCCTACCAATAAAAGCTAAGACTCCATATGCATCTTGCTTCCTAACTTCCTGTATTTTAGAACTTCACCTTTTATTTACCTATGAAATTTGTACCAGTGTGTATCACAACCACTAGCTGTTTGCCCTCGCACTGTAATTGCTCTGAGAGATCCTTGAGCCTAGCATCAGAATGTTAACATACCATTTGGGAGGCTTGTTTGCATCCACAGAAGCATCTCTCTTTTCCCCTCACTATCGAATCCCCCATAACTATTGCAATCCACATTTTTACCCCTCCCCTCTGCAGCTGAACCACCCACGGTGCAACCAACTTGGTTGTTGCTGCTTTCCTCTGAGAGTTTTTAAAGGTTATTTATTTGTGTCACAATTAGGCTTAAAATAACATTGCAAGAAAATTACTGTGAAAATCCCCTGGTCGCCACACTCTGGTGCCTGTTTGGGTACACTGAAGGAGAATTTAACATGACCAATGTACCTAACCAGCATATCTTTGGAACTGTAGGAGAAAAATGGAGGAAACCCACACAGACACAGAGAGAACACACAGAGACCGCACAGACATGTGACCCGAGCCAGGAATTGAACTCGGGTCCCTGGCGCTGTGAGGCAGCAGTGCTAACCCCTGTGCCACCACTCCCCTCAACAATATCAAAAGCAGTATATATGTTTTGCAAGTGAATAGCCACTGGAGATTCCTACACTGTCTGCCTTATTCTCTTACTCTGCCTTGTGGTCAAGGGAATCCTCCTGCTGAGGGAATCCTCCCTCCCTGTGGAGTGACCACCCCTATACATGCTAACCACAATATCCTCCACCCGCTGATGTCCCACAGTGTCCCCAGCCACTTCCTGCTCCAAAATCCAGGCTTCTGGGAATTGCAGCCAGAGACACATGCTGGCCCCAGAGAATGGAAGAGTGCCTTGTTTCCCACATAGAGCAGGAGGAACCCACCACAGCTTTGAGTCCTCCTGTTATGACTTAGCCTTTCAAATTAAACCTTTATTATCAACTAATATCAATAATTTAGGTCCTTCTCCCTTGCTCCTCGTTACCACAGGACCTGTCAAAAACTCCTGTTTTCTTGTTTTATTATCTCTTATTAACAATCAGTTACCCAGGCAAACTGCAGAATAAGTCACACAACCTGATTCATTTTACTCTAAATTTTAAGATACAGCTCCAAACATAATAATCTTATAAATGCCAGAATTGTTACAGTTTATGGACAAATCCATTTAAATAAGTGGTTTCTATTTTTAATACGATCAGGATTTTAATATAATGGAGTGCCATAAACATAGACAAGAGTCATGGGTGGAAGAGGGAACTCACAATGTTAAAATGGCGCCTCGGGCTCATTGGGCCAAAGGGCCTTTTTCCCGCGCTGTGTTGTTCTTTGTTCTTTGTTTGTATCACAAATTGGTACAGGTTTTTGGATAGGAAGTGAATAACAGAATTTTTAGTATATCAATGAGTTTATATCAATGTCTGTGAGAAATGTATTGTCTGAATGTTCAAATTTACACGGTGTGTTTCAGGAATGGGAGGGGCAAGTCTCCAGACAATCTCCCTCGGCCAGGGGCAAGGTCCAATCGCTGGAAAAATGATTGAAAAGGTAAGTTTGTGAGTAACGATTTGGTGAAAAAGACTTCATTTTCACTGACGATGTTCTCAATTATCTCTCAGCCCCTGAGAGATTGCAATGTTCAAAATATCCCCCTGGAGGTGGTCTCAAACTCAAACATGTCGAGGTGCCTGGACTAGCTTCCTCTCTGTCAGCCCTGGAAGAAACTTAAATGAGAACAGTTCATATGATTCAAATACTTATTTTACTTATTTGTGTTGCAAGTAGGCTACACTGCAATGAAGTAACTGTGAAAATCCCCTAGTCGCCACACTCCAGTCCTGTTCGGGTACACTGAGGGAGATTTTAGCATGGCCAATGCACCTAACCAGCACGTCTTTCAGACTGTAGGAGAGAACTGGGGGCTGAGAGGAAGCTCACTGCATCTCCTTGAGCAATAGCCAAAAAAAATGTAACATTACATAGAACATAGAACATTACAGCGCAGTACAGGCCCTTCGGCCCTCGATGTTGCGCCGGCCAGTGGACCCTCTAACCTAAACTATTCCAATATCATCCATATGCCTATCCACCGAACATTTGAATGCCCCCAAAGTAGGCGAGTCCACAACTGCTGCAGGCAGGGCATTCCACGCCCTCACCACCCTCTGTGTGAAGAACCTGCCTCTGACATCCATCCTATAACTACCACCTCTTAATTTAAAGTTATGTCCCCTCGTGTTGGTCATCACCATCCGAGGAAAAAGGCTCTCACTATCCACCCTATCCAATCCCTTGATCATCTTATACGCCTCAATTAGGTCACCGCGTAACCTTCTTCTCTCTAATGAAAATAACCTCAGGTCCCTCAGCCTTTCCTCATAAGGCCTTCCCACCATACCAGGCAACATCCTGGTAAACCTCCTCTGCACCCTTTCCAATGCTTCCACATCTTTCTTATAATGCGGCGACCAGAACTGTACGCAATACTCCAAGTGCGGCCGCACCAGAGTTTTGTACAGTTGTAACATAACCTCACGGCTCCTAAATTCAATCCCTCTACCAATAAAAGCTAACACACTGTACGCCTTCTTAACAACTTTATCAACCTGGGTGCCAACTTTCAAAGAGCTATGTACTTGTACCCCAAGATCCCTCTGCTCGACAACACTATTAAGGGTCCTTCCATTAGCCCTATATTTCATATGCCTGTTATTCCTACCAAAGTGAATCACCTCACACTTATCCGTATTGAATTCCATTTGCCACCTCATGGCCCAGCTCTGCAACCTATCTATGTCCCTCTGCAAACTGTAACATCCATCCTCGCTGTCTACAACTCCCCCCACTTTGGTATCATCAGCAAATTTACTAATCCAACCCTCTACACCCTCATCTAGGTCATTTATAAAAATGACAAACAGCAGTGGCCCTAAAACAGATCCTTGAGGTACACCACTTGTAACTGCACTCCAGGTTGAATATTTCCCATCAACCACCACCCTCTGTCTTCTATCAGCTAGCCAATTCCTAATCCAAACTGCTAAATCACCTTCAATCCCATGCATCTGCACTTTCTGCAGTAGCCTACCATGGGGAACCTTATCAAACGCTTTGCTAAAATCCATATACACTACATCAACTGCCTTACCCTTATCTACCTCTTTGGTCACCTCCTCAAAAAACTCAATAAGGTTTGTGAGGCACGACCTACCCTTCACAAAACCGTGCTGACTATCCCTAATCAATTTATTCCTCTCTAGATGCTTATAAATCCTATCCCTTATAATTCTTTCCAAGACTTTGCCCACAACAGAAGTCAGGCTCACCGGTCTATAATTTCCAGGATGGTCCCTACTCCCCTTTTTGAACAAAGGGACAACATTTGCCATCCTCCAGTCTTCCGGCACTATACCTGTAGCTAACGACGACATGAAGATCAAAGCCAAAGGCTCTGCAATCTCCTCTCTAGCCTCCCAGAGAATCCTGGGGTAAATCCCATCTGGCCCAGGGGACTTATCAATTTTCATACCCTCAAGATTCGCTAACACCTCCTCCTTATGAACCTCAATCCTACCCAGTCTACAACCTGGTATCGCAGTATTCTCCCCGACAACACTGTCTTTCTCCTGCGTGAATACTGACGAAAAATACTCATTCAGTGTCTCTCCTATCTCCTCAGGCTCCACGCACAACTTCCCACTGCTATCTCTGACTGGCCCTAATCTTGCCCTAACCAATCTTTTATTATTTATATACCTGTAAAAAGCTTTAGGATTCTCCTTAATCCTATCCGCCAAAGTCTTCTCGTGTCCTCTTCTAGCTCTTCTCAACTCCCTCTTTAGCTCCTTCCTGGCTAATTTATAGCTCTCCAGTGCCCTAACTGAGCCTTCACGTCTCATCATTATATAAGCCTCCTTCTTCCTCTTCACCAGAGATTCAACTTCCCTAGTACACCATGGTTCCCTCACTCGACCACTTCCTCCCTGCCTGGCAGGTACATATTCATTAAGGACATGCAGAAGCTGTTCCTTAAATATGCTCCACATTTCAGATGTCCCCAGCCCCTGCAATTTCCTGCTCCACCCTATGCATCCTAAATCTCTCCTAATAGCCTCATAATTACCTTTCCCCCAGCTATAACTACTGTTATTCGGTACGTGCCCATCCCCTTCCATCACTAAGGTAAACGTAACCGAATTGTGGTCACTATCACCAAAGTGCTCACCCACCTCCAAGTCTAACACCTGGTCTGGATCATTACCCAGTACCAAATCCAATATAGCCTCACCTCTTGTTGGCCTATCTACATACTGAGTCATGAAACCTTCCTGCACACATTGAACAAAAACTGACCCCTCTAACGTACTTGAACTATAGCTTTTCCAATCGATATTAGAAAAGTTAAAGTCCCCCATTACAACTACCCTGTTACTTTCACACCTATCCAGGATCAACTTTGCAATCCCTTCCTCTACTTCTCTGGAACTTTTTGGAGGCCTATAAAAAACTCCCAACAGTGTGACCTCTCCTTTCTTGTTTCTAATCTCAGCCCACACTACCTCAGCAGACAAGTCCACATCAAACGTCTTTTCTGCCACCGTAATGCTGTCCTTAACTAACAATGCTACTCCTCCCCCTCTTCTACCACCACCTCTGCTCTGACTGAAACATCTGAACCCCGGAACCTGCAACAACCATTCCTGCCCCTGCTCTATCCACATCTCTGAAATGGCCACAACATCGAAGTCCCAAGCACCAATCCAGGCTGCAAGTTCATCCACCTTATTGCGTATGCTCCTCGCATTAAAGTATACACACTTCAAACCACCCTCCCGTTTGCCACTATACTGCTGCGACCTAGAAACCTTATCCGTGACCTCCCTATTCACATCCTCCTGTATACTGGCACAACAATTCAGGTTCCCATCCCCCCCCGAATCAGTTTAAACCCCCCCGAATAGCACTGGTAAATTTACCCCCCAAGATATTGGAGCCTCTCCGGTTCAGGTGCAGACCATCCCTCTTGTAGAGGTCCCACCTTCCCCAGAATGAGCCCCAATTGTCCAAATACCTGAACCCTTCCCTCCTGCACCATCCCTTTAGCCACGAGTTCAAATGTTCTCTCTCCCTATTCTTTTCTATGCTATCCCGCGGCACAGGTAACAAACCAGAGATAACCACTCTGTTAGTTTTAGCCCTAAGTTTCCACCCTAACTCTCTGAATTCCTGCTTTATATCCCCATCCCTTTTCCTACCTACATCATGGGTACCTACATGCACCACAACTTGGGGCTGGTTCCGCTCCCCCTTAAGGATCCTGAACACTCGGTCAGAGATATCACTGACCCCAGCGCCCGGGAGGCAACATACCCGCTCCTTCCCACAGACCCTCCTATTACAAGAACCTCAAGCACTCAGAAAGAACTGGAGTCAGCAGATTAGACTGGGATTGATGGGACTGTGTAGGGATTGCAAATTGTGAATGGATTCGTGTCAGCTGTGAGGAATTGGCTTTGGAGGCAGGAGGAAGTATTTCACAAAGCATCATGCTGGAAAGACTTGTTCTTGCCTCTCAGTGGGAAGAGGGAGGAGGGGGTTGAGATCGATACTGCTGGCTGGGTAGCTAATCATCAGCAATTAAATAGCCACTTGGGGAAAAATTACTGCCAGAATCTTAGCAATAGCAGATGTTATAACCTGTTTGTCCCTCACTCCCATCACCACCACATCCTGAATCTCACCAACACTCCCTGCTAACTCTAACCCTAACCTTATCCCTCAGTTGGAATAAAACACAGCATGGTGTGCAGGGTGTGATGGTGAAGGTCCTTTCTGGTTCAGTACTGGGCTGTAAATGGGACAGTGATGGTTAGCAGAGGTATTTGCAGCCTTTAAATGGGGAAATGATGATGAAGAGTATTTGTAGCTGTGTGCAGGAGGCTGTCCTCTGCATGTCACTGTGTACACAGCAGTGAGATGGGGAGGGTGAGTACATTTGGGGGCATTAACAGTGCTGCTTCATGGGGAGGTTGTTCTCTGTGACAATGGATCAGTAATTACAGGGATGGTGCAGGATAGCCAGAGGGAAAGAGGGGGAAGTAGTTCCAGGAAAATTGAATTGACCCAAACACTGGAAGGGAGAGGGGGCAACAGAAGCTGGTCTAAAATGAAAATGCAGCTCCACTTACCCGCTCACTCACCATAACCTTTAGTGTTCAAAAATTTATCTATCCTTGCCTTAAAAATGAGGTAGCCTCAACTGCTTCACTGGGCAGGGAATTCCACAGATTCACAACCCTCAATGTGGAGAACTTTCTCCTCAACTCAGTCCAAAACCTGCTTCCCTTTATTTTAAGGCCATGCCCCCTAGTTTTAGTTTCACCTGCCCATGGAAACAACAAGTAGACTGCATTGGGATACCTTTAAACTTATATAATGTTTGAAATGATACTTGAAATTTGTATATCTGATATGCTAAGTGTAATTTTACAAGATATAAATTTTAATTTTAAACTTCTATCTTATTTATTCCCTTCATAATCTTATATGTTTCTATAAGATCTCCCCTCATTCTTCCGAATTCCAATGAGTATAGCCCCAGTCTATTCAGTCTCTCCTCATAAGCCAACCCTCTCAACTCCAAATCAACCTAGTGAATCTCCTCTGTACCCCCTCCAGTGCCAGTATATCCTTTCTCAAGACCAAAACTGTACACAGTAACTCCAGGTGTGGCCTCACCAGCACCTTATACAGCTACAACATAACCTCGCTGTTTTTAAACTCCATCCCTCCAGCAATGAAGGACAAAATTCCATTTGCCTTCTTAATTACCTGCAGCACTTGCAAACCAAATCTTTGAGATTTCTGCACAAGGACATCCAGGTCCCTCTGCACAGCAGCATGCTGCAATTTTTACCATTTAAATAATAGTCCATTTTGCTGTTGTTCCTACCAAATGGATGGCCTCACATTTGCCAACACTGTACTCCATCTGCCAGACCCTCGCCCACTCATTTAGATTATCTATATCCCTTTGCAGATTTTCAGCATGCTCTGCTATCCATCTTAGTGTCATCTGCAAGTTGACACATTACATTTAGTCCCCAAATCATCTATGTAAATCGTAAACAATTGTAGTCCCAACACTGATCCCTGAGGCACACCATTCGTCACTAATCGCCAACTAGAAAAACACAAATTTACCACCCACCCACCCCCTGCTTTGCTTTCTGTTAGTTAATTAATCCTCTCGCCATTGCAATATATTACCCATAACACTGTGCACTTTTATCTTATACAGCAGTCTTTGGTGCAGCACCTTGTCAAATGCCTTCTGGAAATCCAGATACATCACATCCACAGGTTCCCCATTGTCCACTGCACATGGAGTATTGTGTGCAGTTCTGGTCCCCACATTATAAGAAAGATGTGGAGGCATTGGAGAGGGTACAGAGGAGGTTTACCAGGATGTTGCCTGGTATGGAGGGCAGGTCTTATGAAGAGAGGCTGAGGGATTTGAGGTTGTTTTCGTTAGAAAGGAGGCGGCTAAGAGGGGACCTTATTGAATCATATAAGATGATTAGAGTTTAGATAGGGTGGACAGTGATAGCCTTTTTCCTAGGATGGAGAAAGCTAGCACGAGGGGACACAGCTTTAAATTAAGGGTGATAGTTATAGGACGGATATCAGAGGTAGTTTCTTTACCCAAAGGGTGGTTCGGGAGTGGAATGCCCTGCCTGCTGCAGTTGTAGATGCGCCAAGTTTGGTGGCATTTAAGAGGTTAGTTGATAAGTATATGGAAGAGAAGGGAATGGTTTTAGTTTGGAGGGTCATTGCTTTTTATATTGGTCGGCGCAACATCGAAGGCCGAAGGGCCTGTTCTGTGCTGTAATGTTCTATATGGAGACTGGGACCAAGGAAGTTAGCTCCCAGGTAGGGAAGGACTCTAGGCAGGATGAGAGGCAGGTTAGACGAGTGGGGGAGAAGGGAAATGTCCATCTGAGGGACTGAGCTGTGTCTGTTTTAATGCCAGGAGTGTAGTAATAAGGGGATGAACTTAGGGCATGGATTGCTGCTTGGGATTGTGACGTGGTGGCCATTACAGAGACTTGGATGTCTCAGGGACAGGACTGGGTACTACAGGTCCCGGGATTCAGATCCTTCAGGAAGGACAGGGAGGAGGCAAAAGAGGTGGTGGAGTGGCACTGTTGATCAGGGACAGTGTCATGGCTGCAGGGAAGGTGGATACCGAGGAGGGAATGCCTACGGAGTCTCTGTGGGTGGAAGTTAGGAATAGCAAAGGGTCGGTGACGTTGCTGGGTGTATTCTATAGGCCGCCCAATAGTGACAGGGAAGTTGAGGTGCAGGTAGGGAAACAGATACTGGAGATTGTAGAATAACAGAGTTGTTGTGATGGGAGACTTCAATTTCCCAAACATTGACTGGAGGGTAAGGGGTTTGGATGGGGAGGGGTTTGTTAGGTGTGTTCAGAGGGTTTCCTGACACAGCACGTGGACAAGCCTACGAGAGGAGAGGCTGTACTGGACCTGGTACTAGCTAATGAACCAGGACAGGTGATGGATCTCTCGGTAGGAGAGCATCTTGGGGATGGAGATCATAATTCTATCTCCTTCACCCTTGCATTGAAAAGGATAGGATCAGGCAGGCTAGGAAGGTGTTTGTCTGGAATAAGGGGAAATATGAAGACATCAGGCAGATGTTGGGCGAATAAACTGGAAGGAGGTTTTCTTGGGGAAAAGCACAGAAGGAAGGTGGCAGATATTCAAGGAATGCTTGTCTGGAGCTCTGCACGACAACGTTCCGGTGAGACAAGGAGTTTTGGTAGGACGGGAACCGGGTGCACGAAGGCTGTGAACATAGTCAGGAAGAAAAGAAAGGTGTATAAAAGGTTCAAAGAGCTAGGAGATGTTGGTCATCTAGAGAAGTATAAGGCTTATAGAAGAAGCTTAAAAAGGAAATTAGGAGAGCCAGAAGGGTCATGAGAAGGCCTTGGCAGGTAAGATTAAGGAGAATCCCAAGGCCTTCTACAAATATGTGAAAAGTAAAAGGATGAGAAGAGAAGGGATAGGACCTATAAAAGGTGAAGGGGGAAAAGTCTGTATGGAACCCGAAGAAATGGCAGAGGTGCTTAATGAGTACTTTGCCTCAGTATTCACGGTGGAAAGTGATCTGGGAGATGCACTACAAGTTTGCGGCAGACTGAAAGATTGAGTATGTACATATTAAGGAAGCGGATGTGTTAGAACTTTTAAATGCTATCAAGATAGACAAGTCTCCGGGACCAGATGGGATGTACCCCAGGTTATTGTGGGAGGTGAGGGATGTCATTGCAGAGCCCCTGGCGATGATCTTTGCGTCGTCGATGGAGACGGGAGAGGTTCCGGAGGATTGGAGGATTGCGGATGTGGTCCCTATTTTCAAGAAAGGGAACAGGGATAGTCCTGGAAATTACCGACCGTTGAGTCTGACCTCAGTGGTTGGTAAGCTGATGGAGAGGCTTCTGAGGGACAAGATTTACGAGCATTTGGAGAAGTTTAGGTTGATTAGAAATAGTCAGCATGGTTTTGTAAAAGGCAGGTCATGCCTTACAAGCTTAATTGAGTTCTTCGAAAATGTGACTGAACACATTGACGAAGGAAGAGCAGTGGACGTGGTGTACATGGACTTCAGCAAGGCATTTGACAAGGTCCCCATGCAAGACTTCTAGAAGGTGAGAGGCCATGGGATCCAACGGGCTTTGGCCTTGTGGATCCAGAACTGCTTGCCTGCAGAAGGCAGAGAGTGGTTGTGGATGGCTCCTTCTCTGCATGGAGGTAGGTAACCAGTGGAGTGCCCCAGGATCTGTTCTCGGACCCCTGCTGTTTGTCATTTTCATAAATGACCTGGATGAGGAAGTGAGGGATGGGCTAGTAAGTTCGCCGACGACACAAAGGTCGGTGGTGTTGTGGATGGTCTGGAGGGATGCCAAAGTTGCAGCAGACATAGACAGGATGCAAGACTGGGCGGAGAAGATGGACTTCAATGCTGATAAATGTGTAGTGGTCCATTTTGGCAGATCCAACGGGATGAATGAGTACACTATCAAAGGTAGGAGTCTTAGCTGTGTGGAAGAGCAGAGGGATCTTGGGGTCCGGGTCCATAAGACTCTCAAATCGGCCTCCCAGGTGGAGGATGTGGTTAAGAAAGCTTACGGTGTACTGGCCTTCATTCATCGAGGGATTGAGTTCAGGAGTCAGGAGGTAATGCTGCAGCTTTATAGGACCCTTGTCAGACCACACTTGGAGTACTGTGCGCAGTTCTGGTCGCCTCACTATAGGAAGGACGTGGAAGCTATTGAAAGGGTGCAGAGGAGATTTACAAGGATGTTGCCTGGATTGGGAGGCATGCCTTATGAAGACAGGTTGAGGGAGCTGGGACTGTTCTCCCTGGAGAGACGAAGGTTGAGAGGCGACCTGATAGAGGTTTACAAGATGTTGAGAGGAATAGATAGGGTGGACTCTCAGAGACTATTTCCCAGGCTGAAATGGTCACGACGAGAGGGCACAGATTTAAGGTGCAGGGAAGCAAGTACAGAGGGGATGCTAGGGGAAAGTTTTTCACTCAGAGGGTGGTGAGTGAATGGAATCGGCTGCCGTCGGTGGTGGTCGAGGCGAACTCGCTGGGGTCTTTTAAAAGACTTCTGGATGAGTATATGGGATCCAATGGGATTGGGGTTATAGATAGGTCTATGGCTGGGTAGGTTTTGATGTGTTCGGCACAACTTGTGGGCCGAAGGGCCTGTTTGTGCTGTAGTGTTCTATGTTCTATGTTCTAAAACAGCACGGGAAACAGGCCCCCCGACCCAACGAGCCGCCGCCGTCACCCCCGATGTTCCCACCTCTACCATGATCCCTGTCCATGGTTTATAGATCTATGGATTAAAAACCAAATTTGAGACAATTTAGGGAGAATTCATTTGCCAATTAGCCTAAGAGCACATCTTTTGATGTGGGAGGAAAACCGGAGCACCCGGAAGAAAACCCATGCAAGCACGGGGAGATGTGCAAACTCCCACAGACACAGGCCCAAATCCAGTATCTGCAACAGCACAGCGATAGACACTGAGCTGTCGTGTTGGCCCATCAGATGGTCCAGGTCAAGCGTACACTAACAACGTGAAGCAGTAGGATACTCACAAAAAAAATCCAAGACCAAGCCCTCTCACGACCCAATCGCGTGTATGCCCCTCGTTAGACAACAAGGTGACAAACATGAGACTTCAATAGGGATTGAGGGGCTACAGATAAGCCTAGGGGTAGAGATATGATTGGTCAACTTGTGGGCTGAAAGGCCTGTTTTGTGCTGAGTGTTCTATGTTCTAACTTGCATGTGGTGAAAATGCTCAATCTTTCTCTCTTCCAGTTAACATTAGACTTTGATTTTTTTTCTGATACCTTCAAGATGCAAATGGTGGTGAGTGTCAGTCGGACACCAGATGGAGGATTCTGCATGGTCTTCACCAGAGCAATATCACCGGCCTTCAGCGTGTCGAGAGCTGCAAAATGCATCGTTCAGAGCTGGCATGGCCACACTTAACTTCTGTTCACACTCACCCTACAGAACAATCACACATGACACTCTGGCTGTAAGAGGAATTATGTTCAAATCAAATACAATTACATCAAGATGCCGACTTGCATTGCCTTTGTGACAGGAATAAAAAACTTTGTTGTTGGTTTTGATAAAGACTAAAAGGAAATCTTTTGCCTTGAAGCAGCGACAGCTTCTCTCCCACTGGACTGCACTTAACTCACTTGCTTGTTAAATAGATCATCATGATTGAAAGGGATTAGAAACAAAGTGTAAACCTTCGTGTAAAATTGAGGCGTACAGGATGACAGAGGGTTAGATAGGTGGACAGTGAGAGCCTTTTTTCCTCAGATGGTGAGGGCTAAACACGGGGGAATAGCTTTAAATAAGGGGGTGGTAGTTATAGGACTGGTGTCAGAGGTAGGGTTCTTTACTCAGGGGTGTAGAGGCGTGGAATGCCCTGCCTGCAGCAGTTGTGGATTCGCCAACTTTAAGGGTGTTCAAATGGTCAGTGGATAGACATATGGAAACATTGGAATAGTTTAGGTTAGAGGGTCATTAGATTGGTTTCATTGGTCGGTACAAACTCGAGGTCCAATGGGCCTGTACTACGCTGTAATGTTCTATGTTCTTTCCCTGTGTGAAAATTCTGTGTGGAGCTTCATCTAATAAACAGAACATAACGACATTCCAGCAGAGATTCTTATTGTCTGTGAGATAAGTGGAACAACACGGCAATAATCAATGTCTAATTGTGTTCAAGTGAGTGAAATCCTGAAGCCCAATGCCCATGTGACAGGATCTCTGGCCAGGATTCTTGGCCTGCAAGTCCAACCCCCTCCCCGCACCCCCGGCAGCCCATCCTCCCCCTCTGCCCCCCATACCTGAACAGCCAGCCCCGATTGCCAACCTTCCTCCCTCCGCCTGCGATCCCAAATGCAGAATGGCAATGGGTCCCCATCTCCCAGCCCAACTGACCCCCGCAAAAGTCGTCCTGCCCCAATCGGCCCACACAGCTCTGGGCCCACCCCACCTGGCACTTGCCCCAATAACCTGGTGCCTGTGCCCAGATGCTCCTTGGGCAATTTCAAGTGCCAGGCTGCATGGCTAGGCTGATACTGCCCCAACAGGCACACCCCCCCCTTACCCCTGGGGAGCTTCAAGGCTTGTTTCCCTACAGCAGAGTCAGTTGTTATTCCCAACTTACTGCGCCACATTGTAAATCCCACCGGAATGAACCCTATTTCCATATAGTAATCAGCTCCGATTTCTGACAGACAGCTGATGACGCTGGAGTTTTAGCCTGTGGAGATTGTGGTGCTTGTGGAGAGCTTGCAAAAGGTTTTTGCTGATGTATCCCAGCCCCTTTCAGTGCTTAATTCTAGTAAATGTAAAGGTTTACAACGGTTTTTCCAGAGTGTGGTGTAAGCAATAATTCACAAGGGATCTCAGCTATGATCATCACTTTTCCAGAGTTTAAGATTGACTTTAATTAAATCTGTGATTGTGGTTTTTTTTTGTGGCCCTCATTTACCATTTTATTTCAGGAGAAATATTCAAACACAGCCTTCATTATAACTTACTTCATTTATTCAGCTGAAATCTGATTGATAAAACACTGTTATCAATAAGGAATATTGAACTCATAGATTTTTAATTATAACTGTCATAAGAACATAAGAATAGGAGCAGGAGTCGGCATCCAGCCACCTCGAGACTGCCCCCCGCCATTCAATAAAAATCATGGCTGATCTGAAGTGGATCAGTTTCCACTTTCTCCCCTTAATTCCCTTGTCTATCAGAAATCTATCTACCCGTGACTTAAAATATATTCAGTGATGTAGCCCCACCACTTCAATGGGCAGAGAATTCCAGAGACTCACCCCTCTGAGTGAGAAAGTTCCTCCTCAACTCCGATCCTAAACTGACCGCCCCCTTATTTTGAGGCTGTGCCCTCTAGTTCTGGTTTCCTTTCTAAGCGGGAAGAATCTCTCTACCTCTACCCTATCTAGCCCCTTCATTATCTTGAAAGTCTCTAAAAGATACCCCCTCAGCCTTCTAAACTCCAACGAGAGTAAGGCTAATGGGACCAAGGACGGTAGCTAGATGGAATAAGTAACTGGCTTGGTAATAGGAGACAGAGAGTAATAGTGGAAGGTGTTTTTTCTAGCTGGAGGTCGGTCACTAGTGGTGGCCGCAGGGCTCAGTACTGGGACCTGTTCTATTGTAATATATATAAATGACTTTAAGAGGGAATAAGTGGAGTGATCAGAAGTTTGCAGATATACAAAGATGGCTGGACTTGTAGATAGTGGAGGAGATTTTGTCAGGCGATGCAGCCAGACATAGATAGGCTCGGTAGCTTGGCAGATAGATGGCAGATGGAATTCAATCCTGAAAATGTGAAGTGATGCATTTCGGGAGAAAGAACGTAGGGGGGGGAGGTATATGATAAAGGGTAGACCTATTAAGAGTATAGAAATGCAGAGGGACCTGGGGGTGCAGGTGAACAAGTTTCTAAAGGTGGCAGAGCAAGTGGAGAAGGTTGTGAAGAAAGCATATAGTATGTTAGCCTTTATAGGAAGGAGTATAGAGTACAAAAGCTGGCCTTTAATGACGCAGTTGTATAAAACGTTGGTTAGACCTCATTTGGAATACTGCGTCCAGTTCTGGTCGCCTTACTACCGGAAGGACGTGGAGACTCTGGAGAGAGTGCAGAGGACGTTTACCAGGATGCTTCCTGATATAGAAAGGTCTGAGTTACGAGAAGAGATTAGGCAAATTGGGACTGTTTTCCTTAGAAAGAAATAGACTGAGTAGATCTAATAGAGGTGTACAAGATTATGAGGGGTATAGATAAACAGGGTTAAGCTCTTTCCTAGGATGGACTCAAATAGCAAGAGGGTCACGGCTTAGGGTGAGGGGGGTAAGGTATAATTTGGATGCTAGAGGGAGTTTTTTCACACAGAGAGTGGTGGGGATTGAATGCGCTGCCAAAAAGTGGTGAAGACAAGGTACTCTGGAGTTATTTAAGAAATACTTAGATGGCACATGAACAGAATGGGAATGGAGGGTATAGAAAACTGATTTAAAATAGGACATGAGCCTTGGGAGTCCCTGGGAAGTGTGTAAATAGATGATGATATTGATGTACTTGTTTTTATCCTACAGGTGCTTTGGTCCACCTTGTTGTCTAACAAGGGGCATACACGCGATGGGTCTTGAGAGGGCTGCTCTTGGATTTTTTTGAGAGTATCCTAGTGCTTCACGTCGTTAGTGTACGCTTGACCTGGACCATTTGAATGGGCAACACGACAGCTCAGTGACTATCGCTGTGCTGTGCAGATACATGGATTTGGGACTGTGTCTGTGGGAGTTTGCACATTCTCCCCGTGCTTGCGTGGGTTTTCTCCGGGAGCTCCGGTTTCCTCCACATCCCCCAAAGATGTGCTCTTAGGCTAATTGGCAAAACAAAATTCTCCCAAAATTGACTCAAATTTGGTTTTTAATCCATAGATCTATAAACTGGACAGGGATCAGGTAGGGTGGAACATAGGTGTGGCAACGGGCTCATTGGCCAAAGGACCTGTTTCCCATGCTGTTTTAGTTTTTGTCTTTGTTCTTTGTGCTACACTTGCTCAAGGAATCTAATGTAGGAATCTAAAAATATCTTCACTGCAATCCAAGACGTTTATAATATTTTTATTAGAGTTTATATTTAGCGAAGGTTTGCAGTAGTTGATGTAATGTAAGAGTGAAGTGGTCAGTGCGATGTATCTCATCATTACCAACCAGTCCAGCTGGGATGGAACTGAATTCCTCAGTGCTGCTAGCTGATGGGATAAGCTTGAAGAGTGATCTGCTACGCCCACATCTCCTTGCTGAATCTGAACCCATTTACCTAATCGACCGCGCTTCCTCAGCGCTTTATTGCTGTTGCCTCGTCCGCTTCCACAACCCTCTTGACAATTTCGACCTCCAGTGTCTCGTTGTTGGATGACCCTCAGCAGCTCCTCTGTTTTCCCGATCCTGCTCCATTAATAAAGGTTTGACGTCTGTCAGCTCCTGCTGCATTATTCAATTGATTGGACACAACAAAGGAACATCCGGATTACAACACAATCTGTGTGAGATCAAACTTCACCACAGACAGTAATCAAACCGATGGATCCTGTCACACATCTCCTTCCATTCAACTGAATGAGATGGGAACCTGTGGCAAAGGTGAAATACTGCAAATGCTGAAATCTGAAAATAAAAGCAGCAAATGCTGGAAATACCCAGATAGAATCTGTGAAGGGAGGAAGAATTCCCATTTCAGGCAGTGATCTTCCATCTGATAAAAGGCCACATCTTTGGGGAGGGGGATTCCTGTGGAGTGATGAAGGTCTTGTCCACTGCTAAAAAGTCAGCGAGTTCTTCTGTTAGAGAAGCCTGTCACATTGCTTGACAAGCCAACACAAGGCACAAAGCCAATCCCCCACCAGGATCAAGGAGCAAGGAGCAAATATCCTGCCCACTGAAACTGGCAGCCAATCAGAGGCAATGGTCCTGGCGTATGACACCCATCTGTGGTCACAGCTCACGGAGGGCTCCTACACAAATCAGTCTTGGCAGAAAGGTGGTCACAGGATTGCGGGGGAGGACTGTGAGCAGTTGGCAGGATTGGGCACAGGCAATGGCACACATCATGCACCTCCTCCCTTTTCCTGATGTCCTGTCCCTCGATCAGGTACCAAGACCTTTAGTGGGGGCTCCTCCCTCAAAGGGTCTGCAAGAAAACACGCCAAGGTTTCTTTCAACATTGTGTACAATTTTGATCCCATTATTTGAGGAGGGTTTAGTAACATTGGAAACAGTTCAGAGGAGTTCAGTGGATGATTCCTGAGATGAGGAGTTTTGATTTATGAAAGAGATTGAGCAGTTTTAGGCTCATTCTCCTTCGCATTTAGAAGAACAAAAGGAGGTCTAATTGAGGTGTACAAGATGGTAATTAAGAAAGTAGAGACAGAGAGGATGTTTCATCTTGTGGAACAAAGAGATCATAGTTTTAGGATAAGGGGTAGAAGATTTAAACAGAGATGAGGAAAAAATTACTTCTCCCCCAAGAGTCTGTGGAATTCCACTACCCCACAGTGTGCTGGATGCCGGGGCAGTGGTGGTAAATGTGAGGAGATGGACAGGTTTTTAATTAGTAAGGGTTGGAAGGGCTATGGTGAACTGGGGCAGGAAAGTGGAATTGGGGCCAGAGTTGAGATCACCATGACTGTGTTTAAACAAGCAAAGGAGGTTCAAGGGATTGAATACTCACTCTATTCCTAGTAGTAGGATGGATGTCAGAGGTAGGTTCTTTACTCAGAGGGTAGTAAGGGTATGGAATGCCCTGCCTGCAGCAGTTTGTGGACTCGCCAACTTTAAGGCGCAATGGTCAGTGGATAGGCATAGGGGATAATATTGGAATAGTTTAGGTTAGAGGGTCATTAGATTGGTTCCACTGGTCGGCGCAACATCAAGAGCCAAGGGCCTGTACTGCGCTGGTAATGTTCTATGTTCTTATGATGCAATGACTTTTTGTCATGTTCCATCTGTCTATTCTGTTAAAGACAATTTAAAAATACCATTAGTGAGAAATAAGCTCCTTTTATGGCCTTTTAACTGGCAATTTAAAAGCCTCAATCGGGGATGGGCTAGGAAGGATTATGGTGGAGGTGGGAACAGGGTAGGCTCCACACTCACCACACTCTAGCCCTGATTCACTGTCCCCACCACACACTAACCAGAGGAAGAGCACAAAAGAAACAAAGAACAATACAGCACAGGAAAACAGGCCCTTCGGCCCTCCAAGCCTGTGCTGTTCATTTGTCCAACTAGACCATTCGTTTATATTCCTCCATTCCCAGTCTGTTTCATGGGACTATCCAGGTAATTCTTAAACGATCCCGGTGTGCCTGCTCCACCACACCTGCTTGACAGGCATTCCAGGCCACACCACCCTGTGTAAAAAAAAACGTCTGTCTGATATCAGTTATACCTCGCCCCCTCACCTTGAACCTGTGACCCTTGTGCATCACCTCCGACCTGGGAAAAAGCTTCTCGCTGTTCACCCTATCCATATCCTTCATAATTTTGTACATCTTTTATTAGGTCTCCCCTCATTCCTCCATCTCTCTGGGAGAACAACCCCAGTTTACCCAATCTATCTCATAGCTAAAAACAACAATATTATGAGCACATGTGTTCTGCCCGGGCACTCGTGTTTCTTCTCCACAGATACTGCCTTGAACTGCTGAATATTTCCAGCATTTTCTGCTTAAATCCTGTACAGGCTGGAAGTCCCTTCCATCAGGTTTATTGTCCACGTGCTGAGGATACAAACTCACTTCACTGCATTTTGAATCTTTGCATAAAATTGAGGCAGGACTTTCACTCAACACCCAAAAATAAACCCAGATATTGACAGAATGAGGCGGGGAGGGTTGATCCCCTCCATCCACCAATGGGAGAGTGGGGATCTCCTTCCACCAAGGGGAGTGGGGACTGATCCATCCTTCCACCAATTGGAGATGGGGACTGATCCATCCTTCCACCAATGGGAGAGTGGGGGACTGATCCATCCTCCACCATGGGAGAGTGGGGACTGATCCATCCTTCCACCAATGGGAAGGTGGGGACTGATCCATCCTTCCACCAATGGGAGAGTGGGGACTGTCAATCTGGCCACAATGGGAGTGGGGACTGATCATCCTTCCACCAATGGGAGAGGAGAGTGGGGACTGATCCATCCCTTCCACCAATGGGAGAGTGGGGACTGATCCATCCACCATGGGAGAGTGGGGACTGATCCATCCACCATTGTTCAAGTATAATTGAGACACTTTACCACCAGTTATAATTCAATACTTTGAGTAATTAGCAATACTGAAAATTATCTGCATTGTTTTATAACAGAGCAGCACTCAGATACAACAACAATTTTGTTTAATATAGACCTTCCACAGGAGCATTCAGAAACATGTAAGACGTGAGGATGAATTTTCATCTTCAAAGCAGCAATGGGAGTTGGGAAATGTTTCGATGAGGAGAGAGTGCCTCAAATGGTTCAATATTTGTTCTGGGGTGCTGGTGCTTCTGGAGTGCCCCCCTGCCACTCAGATGTGGTTTCACAGTACTGGTGGTCTTTTGTCTGACCCTTACAAAATTGATTAGCTGTAAAGACCGCATTAATAATATTGCTAACGCAGGTGGGGGGGTAAACGGACCCTGTTTGTGATCAGAACTATCCACTCACCTAATAAAAAGACAGATCCCGAAAGCTAGTGGGTTTGCTATCAAATAAACTTCTTGGACTTTACCCTAGTGTTGTGAGACTTCTACTGTGGCCCACTTTGTCAACACTGTGTTTATAAATTTATCCATTTCACAGACAGCAGATCCCTCATTCTCCACCCCCAGTAATTTGCAAAGAGAGGTAGGAGACAGAGGAGGTCCGGCTCTCCAAGCCTGTGTTGATATGAGCCTAACTAAACAGAAACAAAGTCTTCTAGGTCCGTATCCCTCTTTCCTCCTTGTTCATGTACCTGTAGAGCTGCCTCTGAATGTTGCCTAAATGTGTGTCCACACAGGCAATCCACCAGTCTGTTTTGGGGACTTAACTTTGCTAGAATTATTGGAATAGCTTACAATCGTCTCATTAGAAGGGTCAGTTTTTGTACAAAGTGTGCAGGAAGGTTTTTTGAACATCAGTATGTAGATAGGCCAACTAGGTGAGGTACATTGGATTTGGTGCTGGGCAATGAGCCAGACCAGGTGTTAGGCTTGGAAGTTAGTGAACATTTTGGTGATAGTGACCACAATTCGGTTACGTTCACCTTAGTGATGGATAGGGATAGGCATGAAGCTGGGGGCAGTAGTTACAGCTGGGGGAATGGTAATTATGAGGCCATCAGGAGAGAATTAGGGTGCACAGATTGGACTAGGAAACTACAGGGACTGGAAACATCTGAATGTGGATCTTATTCAAGGAGCAGCTGCTGCGAGTCCTTGATAAGTATGTCCCTGTCAGGCAAGGAGGAAATGGTCGAGTAAGGGAACCTTGGTGTACGAAAAAAGTTGATTCGCTGGTTAAAAGGAAAAGAGGCTTATGTCAGGATGAGGCTTGAAGGCTCAGTTAGTGCAATGGATAGCTATAGATTAGCCAGGAGGGAGCTAAAGAGTGAATTGAGGAGAGAAAAGAGGAGACACGAGAAGACTTTGGATGATAGGATTAAGGAGAATCCTAAAGCTTCTTTAGATATGTTAAGAATAGAAGATTGGTTAGGACAAGATTAGGGCCAGTCACAGACAGCAGTGGGAAGTTGTGCGTGGAGCCTGAAGAGATTGTAGAGGCACTGAATAAATATTTCTCTTCGATTCACGCAGGGATATGTAAATGTAGTTTGGAGAACACTGAGGTACAGGGTTGCAAACTGGAAAGTATTGAAGTAGATAGGGAGGATGTGCTAGATATTCTCGAGGGTTTGAAGTTGGATAAGTCCCCTGGGCCGGACGGGATTTACCCTAGGATTCTCTGGGAGGCAAGAGAGGAGATTTCAGAGCCTCTGGCTCTGATCTTCAGGTCGTCGTTGGTTACGGGTGTGGTTCCGGAGGACTGGAGGATAGCGAATGTGGTCCCATTGTTCAAGAAGGGGAAGAGAACCTTCAGGGAATTATAGGCCAGTGAGTCTTACTTCTGTTGTGGGCAAAGTATTGGAGAGAATTATTAGGGATAGGATTTATAGTTATTTAGAGAGAAATGAATTGATTGGGGATAGTCAGCATGGTTTTGTGAAGGGTAGGTCGTGCCTTACTAACCTCATTGAGTTTTTTGAAAAAGTGACCAAAGAGGTGGATGGGGGTAAGGCGGTTGATGTGGTATATATGGACTTTAGTAAGGCGTTTGATAAGGTGGCCCATGGAACTTCTGCAGAAAATGCAGATGTATGGGATAGAGGGTGATTTAGCTAATTGGATTAGGAATTGGCTAGCAGATAGAAGACAGAGGGTGGTGGTTGATGGGAGATATTCATCGTGGAGTTCGGTGACAAGTGGTGTACCTCAGGGGCTGTTTGGGGCCCCTGCTGTTTGTAATTTTTATAAATGATCTGGATGAGGGTATTGAAGGATGGATCAGTAAATTTGCAGATGACACTAAAGTCGGTGGAGTGGTATATAGTGAAGAGGGGTGTTATAGTTTACAGAGAGACTTGGACAAGTTGCAGAGCTGGCCGAGAGGTGGCAAATGGAGTTTAATGTGGAAAAGTGTGAGGTAATGCACTTTGGCAGGAACAATAAATGTGTAGAGTATAGGGCTAATGGTAGGGCTCTTAATAGTGTTGATGAACAGAGGGATCTTGGTGTATGTGTGCATAGATCCCTGAAAGTAGGCAGTCAAGTCGATAAGGTTGTTAAGAAGGCATATGGAGTCTTAGCTTTTATTGGTAGGGGGATTGAATTTCGGAGCCGCAACGTCATGTTGCAACTGTACAAAACTCTAGTGCGGCCGCACTTGGAGTATTGTGTGCAGTTCTGGTCCCCACATTATAAGAAAGATGTGGAGGCATTGGAGAGGGTACAGAGGAGGTTTACCAGGATGTTGCCTGGTATGGAGGGCAGGTCTTATGAAGAGAGGCTGAGGGATTTGAGGTTGTTTTCGTTAGAAAGGAGGCGGCTAAGAGGGGATCTTATTGAAACATATAAGATGATTAGAGGTTTAGATAGGGTGGACAGTGATAGCCTTTTTCCTAGGATGGAGAAAGCTAGCACGAGGGGACACAGCTTTAAATTAAGGGGTGATAGTTATAGGACGGATAGCAGAGGCAGGTTCTTTACCCAAAGGGTGGTTCGGGAGTGGAATGCCCTGCCTGCAGCGGTTGTAGATGCGCCAAGTTTGGTGGCGTTTAAGAGGTTAGTTGATAAGTATATGGAAGGGAAGGGAATGGTTTAGTTTGGAGGGGCATTGCTTTTTATATTGGTCGGTGCAACATCGAAGGCCGAAGGGCCTGTTCCGTGCTGTAATGTTCTATGTTCTATCTATGTAATGTTCTCAAAGAATTCCACCAAATTAATCAAACATGACCTTCCCTTCATGAACCCATACTGTGACAAGTTACATCTAGATAATATTGGTTACACCACATAGCCACTCTATCTGAGCTTTAACAGAGAGGAATTTATAGAAAATACTTGCTGTTTATCTGCCAGATCTTCACTGACAACCTCAAACATGCCTTCTGCAATTGATAGGGATCACAAGTCATTGCTAGTCAGAGATTGCAGGAGTGCCTTTAGTAATATGGCACAGTTCAGAACTCCCCCGAACCCAACACCATTCGCATCCTCCTGTGGATACCCCCTCTCTATTTCCAGGCTGTGAACATGGTACAGACTGCAGATGTCTCCTCTATCCATGAGTTTCCCACTGCAGCCTTAAGACACTCCTGCAGCAGCCCCTGGAGAGAGTTTCACTTCCTCAGCATTCAAATGGTGTGCAATCATCAGGAGCCAGGTACCCAGCGAGTTCCATCACCCAGAGCAGCTGAGTCACACACAGGTGCCTCACATATTTGAAGGGCCTCTTTATGTTTAAGAACATAAGAAATCAGAGCAGGAGTAGGCCATCCAGCCCCTCGAGCCTGCCCCATCATTCAGTAAGAGACTGGTTGTTTGGGGATAATGGGTCCCTGCTCAAACTATAGCTCATTATCCTCTTTTATCCATTTATGGGAATGTGAGTATTGCTGGCTAGGCCAGTATTTATTTACCAGCTCTAGTTGCCTCTGAGAAAGTGATAGAACATAGAACATTACAGCACAGAACAGGCCCTTCTGCCCTCGATGTTGCAGTGACCAATATAAAAAGCAATGCCCCTCCAAACTAAACCATTCCCTTCTCTTCCATATACTTATCAACTAACCTCTTAAACGCCACCAAACTTGGCGCATCTACAACCGCTGCAGGCAGGGCATTCCACTCCCGAACCACCCTTTGGGTAAAGAACCTACCTCTGATATCCGTCCTATAACTATCACCCCTTAATTTAAAGCTGTGTCCCCTCGTGCTAGCTTTCTCCATCCTAGGAAAAAGGCTATCACTGTCCACCCTATCTAAACCTCTAATCATCTTATATGTTTCGATTAGGTCCCCTCTTAGCCGCCTCCTTTCTAACGAAAACAACCTCAAATCCCTCAGCCTCTCTTCATAAGACCTGCCCTCCATACCAGGCAACATCCTGGTAAACCTCCTCTGTACCCTCTCCAATGCCTCCACATCTTTCTTATAATGCGGGGACCAGAACTGCACACAATACTCCAAGTGCGGCCGCACTAGAGTTTTGTACAGTTGCAACATGACGTTGCGGCTCCGAAATTCAATCCCCCTACCAATAAAAGCTAAGACTCCATATGCCTTCTTAACAACCTTCTCAACTTGACTGCCTACTTTCAGGGATCTATGCACATACACACCAAGATCCCTCTGTTCATCAAGACTACTAAGAATCCTACCATTAGCCCTATACTCTACACATTTATTATTCCTGCCATAGTGCATTACCTCACACTTTTCCACATTAAACTCCATTTGCCACCTCTCGGCCAGCTCTGCAACTTGTCCAAGTCTCTCTGCAAACTATAACACCCCTCTTCACTATCTACCACTCCACCGACTTTAGTGTCATCTGCAAATTTACTAATCCATCCTTCAATACCCTCATCCAGATCATTTATAAAAATTACAAACAGCAGGGGCACCAAAACAGACCCCTGAGGTACACCACTTGTCACCGAACTCCACGATGAATATCTCCCATCAACCACCACCCTCTGTCTTCTATCTGCTAGCCAATTCCTAACCCAATTAGCTAAATCACCCTCTATCCCATACATCTGCATTTTCTGCAGAAGTCTTCCATGGGCCACCTTATCAAACGCCTTACTAAAGTCCATATATACCACATCAACCGCCTTACCCCCATCCACCTCTTTAGTCACTTTTCAAAAAACTCAATGAGGTTAGTAAGGCACGACCTACCCTTCACAAAACCATGCTGACTATCCCCAATCAATTCATTTCTCTCTAAATAACTATAAATCCTATCCGTAATAATTCTCTCCAATACTTTGCCCACAACAGAAGTAAGACTCACTGGCCTATAATTCCCTGGAAGGTCTCTCTTCCCCTTCTTGAACAATGGGACCACATTCGCTATCCTCCAGTCCTCCGGAACCACACCCGTAACCAACGACGACCTGAAGATCAGAGCCAGAGCTCTGCAATCGCCTCTCTTGCCTCCCAGAGAATCCTAGGGTAAATCCCGTCCGGCCCAGGGGACTTATCCAACTTCAAACCCTCAAGAATATCTAGCACATCTTCCCTATCTACTTCAATACTTTCCAGTTTGCAACCCTGTACCTCAGTGTTCTCCACAACTACATTTACATCTCCCTGCGTGAATACCGAAGAGAAATATTTATTCAGTGCCTCTCCAATCTCTTCAGGCTCCACGCACAACTTCCCACTGCTGTCTATGACTGGCCCTAATCTTGTCCTAACCAATCTTCTATTCTTAACATATCTAAAGAAAGCTTTAGGATTCTCCTTAATCCTATCAGCCAAAGTGATGGTGAACTGCTGTCTTGATCCGCTGCATTTCATGTGCTGTAGGCACATCCACTGTGCTGTTAGGGAGTTTCAGGATTTTGCCCCAGCTGAAGGAATGGATATAGTTCCAAGTCAGGATGGTGAGTGAATTGGTGGGAAACTTTCAAATCATGATGATCCCAAGTATCTGGTGTCCTTTTGAAAGTGCTAGTTATAAATCTTGAGTTCCCTGTTTGTGGAAGGGGCGCCAGTTAAGGGGTCTGCTTTTTCCTGGAATGCTGTTGAACTTCTTGAATATTGTTAGAGTTGCACTCATCCAGGCAGTGGAAAGTACATCACACTCCTGACTTGTGCCTTGTTTTGGGAAGTCAGGAAGTGAGTTACTCACGACAGGATTCCAAGCTTCTGACCTGCTGTGGTAACCACAGTATTTGTATGGTTCAGCCCGGTCTCTGGTCAATGGTAACCCCCAGGATATTGACAAGCGCCATGCCATTGAATGTCAAGGCATCAGATTCTCTCTTGTTGGAGATGGTCATTGCCTAGCACTTGTCTGACACGAATGTTATATGCAGTTGTCAACCTAGATATGTCCAGGTCTTGCTGCATCTGGATAATAACTGCTTCAGTATCTGAGGAATCACAAATGATGCTGAACATTGTGTAGTCATCAACGACCATCCCCACTTCTGACCTTACGAGGGGTGGAAGGTCATTGAAGAAGCAGCTGAAGATGGTTGGGCCTAGAACACTGCCCTGAGGAATGCCTGCAATGATGTCCCAGGACTGAGATGATTGATTTTTGTGCCAGGAGGGTTTGCTCATGATACCCATTGATTCCAGTTTTGCTAGGATTCCTTGATGCCATACTAGGTCAAATGCTGCCTTGCTGTCAGAGACTGTCACTCTCACCTAACCTCTGGAAGTCAGCTCTTTCTGTCCAAGTTTGGATCAAGGAGAGGGAGTTTTTTCACTCAGAGGGTGGTGGGGATATGGAAGGCGCTGCCAAGTAAAGTGGTGGAGGCAGGCACTCTGGAGTTATTTAAGAAATACTTAGATGGCACATGGACAGAATGGGAATGGAGAGGTATAGAAAACTGATTTAAAATAGGGATCATGAGCCATGGGAGTCCCTGGGAAGTGTGTAAATAGATGATGATATTGATGTACTTGTTTTTATCCTACAGGTGTTTTGGTCCACCTTGTTGTCTAACGAGGGGCATACACGCGATGGGTCGTGAGAGGGCTGCTCTTGGATTTTTTCAAGAGTATCCTAGTGCTTCACGTCGTTAGTGTACACTTGACCTGGACCATTTGATGGGCAACACGACAGCCCAGTGACTATCGCTGTGCTGTGCAGATACATGGATTTGGGCCTGTGTCTGTGGGAGTTTGCGCATTCTCCCCGTGCTGGCGTGGGTTTTCTCCGGGCGCTCCGGTTTCCTCCCACATCCCAAAGATGTGCTCTTAGGCTAATTGGCAAAACAAATTCTCCCTAAATTGTCTCAAATTTGGTTTGTAATCCATAGATCTATAAACATGGACAGGGATCGCGGGTAGAGGTGGGAACATCGGGGTGGTGACGCGGGCTTGTTGGGCCGAAGGGCCTGTTTCCTGTGCTGTTTTGTTCTTTTGTTCTTTGTTTTTTGTTCTTTGTAATGAGATCAAGACCCTGGTGAAACCCAAACTGGGCATCACTGAGCAGGTTATTGCTGAGCAGGTTCTGCTTGATAGCGCTGATCCCTTCCATCACTTTACTGATGATTGAAGTGGACTGATTGGGTGCTAATTGACTGGGTTGGATCTGACCTGAATTTTGTATACAGAATTGTTACAACCCCAGCTGATATAAAAGAATAAAACATCCATCGATCAGGAAAAGATGAACTTTAATATACTACTCATTTACTCCAACTATATCTTTACAGATCTATACAGCTTCATAAAGATAACACAGATCATTGCTGGTCAGAGATTGCAGGAGTGCCTTTAGTAATATGGCACAGTTCAGAACTCCCCTGAACCCAACACCATTCGCATCCCCCTGTGGATACCCCCTCTCTATTTCCAGGCTGTGAACATGGTACAGACTGCAGATGTCTCCTCTATCCATGAGTTTCCCACTGCAGCCTTAAGACACTCCTGCAGCAGCCCCTGGAGAGAGTTTCACTTCCTCAGCATTCAAATGGTGTGCAATCATCAGGAGCCAGGTACCCAGCGAGTTCCATCACCCAGAGCAGCTGAGTCACACACAGGTGCCTCACATATTTGAAGGGCCTCTTTATGTTTAAGAACGTAAGAAATCAAAGCAGGAACAATATAGCACAGGAACAGGCCCTTCAGCCCCCCAAGCCTGCACCGATCATGATACCTGCATAAACTAAAACCGTATGCACTTACAGAGTCCGTATCCTTTCACTCCCATCCTATTCATGCATTCGTCAAGTTGCCCCTTAAATGCTGCTATCATACCCACTCCCACCCTCTCCCCGAGCAGCACACTCCAAATACGGCCCTCTATGTACAAAACCTTGCCTCACACATCTCCTCTAAACTTTTACCCATGCACCTTAAACCTCTGTCCCCTTAGTGAAGAGCATCTGACTATTCATTCTGTCCCTGCCCTTCAGAATTCTGTAAACCTCTATCAACCCCTAGTATCCTTCAACCTCTGTCGTTCCAGTGAGAACAAACCAAGTTTATCCAACTTCTCTTAGCTAATATTCTCCAGACCAGGCAACATCCTGATAAAACTCTTCTGTACCCTCTCTGGTTCATCCACATCCTTCTGATAGTGTGGCAACCAGAATTGTGCACAATATTTTAAATGAAACCTAACTAATTTTCCGTACAGCTGTAGCTTGACCCGCCAATTTTTGTACTGAGTGCCTCAACCAGTGAAGGTAAGCGTGCCTTATGCTTTCTTGACTACTTTATCCACCTGCGTTGCCACTTTCAGTAATCGGTGGATATGTAAATTGTCGATGATATTTGATGTATTTGTTTTTATCCTACAGGTACTTTGGTCCACCTTGTTGTCTAACAAGGGGCATACACGCGATGAGTCGTGAGAGGGCTGCTCTTGGATTTTTTTCTGAGAGTATCCTAGTGCTTCACGTCGTTAGTGTACGCTTGACCTGGACCATTTGATGGGCAACACGACAGCTCAGTGACTATCGCTGTGCTGTGCAGATACATGGATTTGGGCCTGTGTCTGTGGGAGTTTGCGCATTCTCCCCGTGCTTGTGTGGGTTTTCTCCGGGTGCTCCGGTTTCCTCCCACATCCCCAAAGATGTGCTCTTAGGCTAATTGGCAAAACAAATTCTCCCTAAATTGTCTCAAATTTGGTTTTTAATCCATAGATCTATAAACATAGACAGGGATCACGGGTAGAGGTGGGAACATTGGGATGGCGGCACGGGCTCATTGGGCCGAAGGGCCTGTTTCCCGTGCTGTTTTGTTCTTTGTTCAATACTGCTAAGTGTTCTACTATTTGCTGTATAATTCCTGCATGCATTGGACCTTCCAAAATAAATTATCTCACATTTGTCTGGGATGAAACTCCATCTGCTATATCCCTGCCCAAGTCTCTGACTGGTCTATATCTTGCTGTATCCTCTCACAATCCTCTTCACTATCCGCAACTGCACCCATTTTTGTGTCATCTGCAAACTTACTAATCAGACCCATTACATTATTTATCTTACACTCTAATACTCTCAGTGATCCATGTAAACGAATAAACCGATTGTGAGGTTCAGTAGATTGTACAGACAGCTAACCAGCCTGTTCTCTGCTCTGCTTTCTTGTTTTCCAGGCTGCTGAGGAAGGAACCTGGGTGGTTCTTCAGAATTGCCACCTTGCCGGTAGCTGGTTGCCTGAGTTGGAGCAGATCTGTGAAGAAGTAATCACCAACAGCAACAGAACAAAGCCGGAATTCCGCCTGTGGCTCACCAGCTATCCATCCGGAGACTTCCCTGTCTCGGTGTTACAGAATGGAATCAAAATGACCAATGAACCACCACAGGGACTCCGAGCAAATCTGCTACGGTCATACCTGAACAATCCCATCTCTGACCCACATTTCTTTAATGGCTGCAATAAGCCAGAGGTACGATCTGCTGAGATTCCACAGCATTTTGGAAGAAATAATGTAGGAGAAAGTTATACAATAAATGGTAGGCCTATTAAGAGTGTAGAAACACAGAGGGACCTAGGTGTGCAAATACACAAGTCCTTGAAGGTGGCAGTACAGGTAGAGGAGGTGACGAAGAAGGCTTATGGTATGCTTGCCTTTATAGGAAGGGGTATAGAGTATAAAAACTGGCGTCTAATGTTGCAGTTGTATAGGGTGGTAAGGGTATGGAATGCCCTGCCTGCTGCAGTTGTAGATGTGCCAAGTTTGGTGGCGTTTAAGAGGTTAGTAGATAAGTTTATGGATGAAAAGGGAATGGTTTAGGTTAGAGGGTCATTGCTTTTTCTTAATTGGTCGGCGCAACATCGAGGGCCGAAGGGCCTGTTCTGCGCTGTAATGTTCTATGTTCTGTATGTTCTAGAACGTTGTGTTAGACTGCATTTGGAATACTGCATCCAGTTCTGGTTGCCGTACTATCGGAAGGACGTGGAGACGCTGGAGAGAATGCAGAGGGGGTTTACCAGGATGTTGCCTGGTATGGAAGGACTGAGCTATGAGGAGAGATTGGGCAAATTGGGGCTGTTCTCCTTAGAAAGGTGGAGAATGAGGGGAGATCTAATAGAGGTGTGTAAGATTATGAAGGGTATAGATAGAGTGAACAGTGGTAAGCTTTTTCCTAGGTTGGATGCAGTAATTATGAGGGGCCATAAGCTTAGGGTGAGGGGGAGCGAGATATAACTCGGGTGATAGAGGGAGGTTTTTCACTCAGAGGGTGGTGGGGGCGTGGAATGCATTGCCAAGTAGGGTGGTGGAGGCAGGCACGCTAGAGTTGTTTAAGGCTTACTTACATAGACATATGAGGGACTAGAGATGGAGGGATACAGGAGACTTTTCTAAATGAAGATCAAGAACCTTGGGACATCCCTGGGAATCAACTGATTCCTATGGACTTTCCAACATATTTCATGGCTCACTTGCTTTACTTCTGAGCTTCTGGGGTTTCCGTAAATGTCTGTCTAAGTTTTTGCATGTCTATTGATGTCTTTTCTTTTATTTCCCACGGGATTCAGTCCGCCTTGTTAACCAACAATGGGCATACATGCGGTGGGTTGAGTGAGGGCTGCTCTTGGATGTTGCTTCAAGAGTTGCCCTAGTGCTTCACGTCATTAGTGTATGCTTAAACTGGACCAACTGACGGGCAACACGACAGCTCAGTGACTATTGCTGTGCTGTGCAGATACATGGATTTGGGTCGGTGTCTGTGGGAGTTTGCACATTCTCCTGTGATTGCGTGGGTTTTCTCCGCATGCTCCAGTTTCCTCCCACATCCCAAAAACGTGCTCTTAGGCTGATTGTTGTTAACAAATTGTCCCTAAATTAGTCTCCCCTCAAATCTTCCCCAGTAGGTGTAGACAAAGGTCATAAGTAGAGGAGGGCACTCATAATGTTAAACTGGCAGCGTGGGCTTGTTGGGCCGAAGATCCTGTTTCCCATGCTGTGTTGTTCTTTGTTCTGTGTGTTTCCCCAGTTTGGAATCCAATCCCCTGTCTCACTCACACAGTCAATGTCAGAGTATTGAGATAGGGGTTGGAAGAGGGTCACAGATTCTCTCCATCCACAGAAAGTAGATTAATCCTGGATCACTCACTGTTCCAAAACTCTCATCTTTTGTATTTAACCCTCTCAGAGACAGACAAATTATTGGTTTTGTTTGTAATTGTCCTTTGAAAGAGATAGGTTATAATTTTGAAGCAGCGCTGGAGTTTTTATTTTACAGTTATTTTTCTTCACAGGTGTGGGAGAAGCTTCTATTTGCCTTGTGCTTTTTCCATGCACTTATCCAAGAACGGTAGCCATCAAACTTGGCGCATCTACAACCGCTGCAGGCAGGGCATTCCACTCCCCTGACACTAAGGGGAAATTTAACATGGTCAATCAACATCTTTGGACTGTGGGAGGAAACAGGAGCACCCTGAGGAAACCTGTGCAGACACGGGGAGAATATGCAAACCCCACACAGTAACCCAAAGTCAGGTTCAACCTGGGTTCCTGGCACTGTGAGGCAACTCTGTGAGACGCATTTTATATCCATCAGGAGGAAGGTAGAGCCTCAACTGAAAAGCAGCACCTCTGACAGTGCTGCACTTTCTCCTTGCCTCACTACGATGTCAACCTAGACTGTATGTCAAATCCTTGAAGTGAGAATTAAACTCAGCACCTTCTGATGTGGGAGTGCTGCCACTCTGTGAGACACAGTAACCCCAGGAGAGTGTAATCTAGACTAACACTCACTCCAGTGTGTACTAACGGAATGCTGCTTTGCCTGGGAAATACTTGGAGATATCGCGACGAGAGGGCACAGATTTAAGGTGCAGGGAAGCAAGTACAGAGGGGATGCTAGGGGAAAGTTTTTCACTCAGAGGGAGGTGAGTGAATGGATTCGGCTGCCGTCGGTGGTGGTCGAGGCGAACTCGCTGGGGTCTTTTAAAAGACTTCTGGATGAGTATATGGGATCCAGTGGGATTGGGGATTATAGATAGGTCTATGGCTGGGTAGATTTTGATGTGTTCGGCACAACTTGTGGGCCGAAGGGCCTGTTTGTGCTGTAGTGTTCTATGTTCTATGTTGTATATCCTGAAATAGGTATCATTATAATAGAACATAGAACACTATAGCACAAACAGGTCCTTCGGCCCACAAGTTGTGCCAATCATATCAGTACCTACCAGGCCATAGAACTATCTGTAACTCCCAATCCCATTAAATCCCATGTACTCATCCAGAAGTCTTTTAAAAGACCCCAGCAAGTTTGCCTCTACCACCACCGACGGCAGCCAATTCCATTCACTCACCATCCTCTGAGTGAAAAACTTACCTCTAACATCTCCTCTGTACCTACTCCCCAGCACCTTAAACCTGTGTCCTCTCGTAGCGACCATTTCAGCCCTGGAAAATAGCCTCTCAGAATCCACTCTATCTATTCTTCCCAACATTTTATAAACCTCTATCAATCGCCTCTCAATCTTCGTCTCTCCAGGGAGAAGAGATCTAGCTCTCTCAACCTATCTTCATAAGACATGCCCCCCAATCCGGGCAACATCCTTGTAAATCTCCTCTGCACCCTTTCAATAGCTTCCACATCCTTCCTATAGTGAGGCGACCAGAACTGCGCACAGTACTCCAAGTGTGGTCTGACAAGGGTCTTATAAAGTTGCAGCATTACCTCCTGACTCCTGAACTCAATCCCTCAATTAATGAAGGCCAGTACACCATATGCCTTCTTGACCACATCCTCCACTTGCAGGGCAGATTTAAGAGTCCTATGGACCTGGATCCTCACCACTGCCAAGACTCCTACCCTTGATATTATACTCCTTCATTCCATTGGTCCTGCTAAAATATAGGAAGGGGTATAGAGTACAAGAGCTGGCCTTTAATGTTGCAGTTGTATAAAACACTGGTTAGACCTCATTTGGAATACTGTGTCCAGTTCTAGAACATAGAACATTACAGCGCAGAACAGGCCCTTCGGCCTTCGATGTTGCGCCGACCAATTATGAAAAAAGCAATGACCCTTCAAACTAAACCATTCCCTTCTCTTCCATAAACTTATCAACTAACCTCTTAAATGCCACCAAAGTTCTGGTTGCCTTACTATCGGAAGGACGTGAAAACTCTGGAGAGAGTGCAGAGGAAGTTTACCAGGATGCTGCCTGGTATGGAAGGTCTGAGTTACGAGGAGAGGTTAGGCAAATTGGGATTGTTTTCCTTAGAAAGACATAGACTTAGAGGAGATCTGATAGAGGTGTACAAGATTTTGAAGGGGATAGATAGAGTAAACAGGTTAAGCTTTTTCCTAGGATGGACTCAAATAGCATGAGGGGTCACGGGCTTAGGGTGAGGGGGGTTAGGTATAATTTAGATGCTAGAAGGAGTTTTTTCACACAGAGGGTGGTGAGGGTATGGAATGTGCTGCCAAGTAAAGTGGTGGAGGCAGGTACTCTGGAGTTATTTAAGAACTACTTAGATGGGCACATGAACAGAATGGGAATGGAGGGGTATAGAAAACTGATTTAAAATAGGGATCATGAGCCTTGGGAGTCCTGGGAAGTGTGTAAATAGATGATGATATTGATGTATTTGTTTTTATCCTACAGGTGCTTTGGTCCACCTTGTTGTCTAATGAGGGGCATACACGCGATGGGTCGTGAGAGGACTGCTCTTGGATCTTTTTCGAGAGTATCCTACTGCTTCACGTTGTTAGTGTATGCTTGCCCTGGACCATCTGATGGGCAACACGACAGCTCAGTGACTATCGCTGTGCTGTGCAGATACATGGATTTGGGCCTGTGTCTGTGGGAGTTTGCACATTCTCCCTGTGCTTGTGTGGGTTTTCTCCAGGAGCTCCAGTTTCCTCCCACATTCCAAAGATGTGCTCTTAGGCTAATTGGCAAAACAAATTGTCCCAAAATTGATTCAAATTTGGTTTTTAATCCATATATCTATAAACATGGACAGGGATCGCGGGAAGAGGTGGGAACATCAGGGTGGCGGCATGGGCTCGTTGGGCTGTAGGGCCTGTTTCCTGTGCTGTTTTGTTCTTTGTTGTTCTTTGTAAAATGGACCACCACAGATTTATCTGCGTTGAAATCCATCTGCCACTTATCTGCCCAGTCTTGCATCCTATCTATGTCTCGCTGCAACTTCAGACATCCCTCCAGACTATCCACAACACCACCAAGCTTCGTATCGTCAGCAAACTTAATAACCCTTCCCTCCACTTCCTCATCCAGGTCATTTATGAAAGTGACAAACAGCAGGGGTCCCAGAACAGATCCCTGGGGCACTCCACTGGTGACCGACCTCCATGCAGATAAAGACCCATCCACAACTACTCTCTGCCTTCTGCAGGCAAGCCAGTTCGGGATCCACAAGGCCAAAGCCCCTTGGGTCCCATGCCCTCTCACCTTCTCAAGAAGTCTTGCGTGGGGGACCTTATCAAACGCCTTGCTAAAATCCACGTAAACCACTCCCACTGCCTTCCTTCATCAGTGTGTTCAGTCACATTTTCGAAGAACTCAACTAGGCTCGTAAGGCACGATCTGTCCTTAACAAAGCCGTGTTGACTATTTCTGATCATATTGAACTTCTCTAAATGCTCATAAATCCTGTCTCTCAGAACCCTCTCCATCAGCTTACCAACCACTGAAGTCGCTCACAAGCAGTGCTGGAAAGGCACTTGTACTTCCTGTCAGCTGCTGGGTTTCTGATAATACCTGTGTTCCTCTAACATTAGCCAGACAATGTCATTTCAGATAGGAATTGGAGACTGGTTGAAGTATCTTTCCCGTTGTGATATTTCCACAGATATTCTTGAACGAATATAGTCAGGTTCCTTTCGAAGCGTTGATCTACTTTACGGGCGAGTGCAACTATGGTGGCCATGTGACAGATGACCATGACCAGCGACTTCTCCTCAGCCTCCTGGAGAGCTTCTACTGTCAAAGTGTTATCAGTGATGACTGCTACAATTTCTCTCCCAGTGGCATCTACCGCTGCCCCAGAAAGAGCAGCTACAAGAGTTATTTGGAACATATAAAGCGGTTACCCCTCAATGCAGACCCCAAGGTAGAGTGAGGAGTTGTGAGATCAGAGGTTGTGGGTGAGCAAGTCAGTGAATGAGTGGTTTTGACCTCACCCTGTAGCATGGAAACTTCCACATCTAATCAGAGCATCACGTTCCCAGTCTTTTCAGATAGTCAGGAAGCTGGGATTGGGGCTGGATTAGGGGCTGTCAGTGAGGTTGGTGTTGAAATGCTCAGAATGTGATTAAGATGGAAGTCCTGTTTATCATCAGAGTGACTTTTCCCCTCCTCGGCAGCTGGACAGGATTGAAAGGTGAGAAAATCCACAGTCCAGAACCACAGAGCTGGGAGGGAGGGAGAGATCCTGAGGGAGGGGGTAACAAGAGGAGGGTTTTGGATTGTCATTCAGTGAGGAGGTGATGGGTTGGCCTGGAAATTATGATGTTTCAGATGGTATGAGATGGTCAGTTGGGGATAGGGGTGCACTGGGCTAACCCTGGGGGTCCAGCAGAGAAACACTGCTGTTATTCCTCACTCACAAGCAGTGCTGGAAAGGCACTTGTACTTCCCATCAGCTGCTGGGTTTCTGAGCTCTGGAAAACCTGGCCTCAGCTTTTCAATGTGAAATTCTGACACTTGCAGCGAGTTGCCAAGGAAAAAGAGTAAGCGAGGGTTAAACAGCCAATATCCAACTTGTTCCTGTTACCTTAACCTTCTCTGCTCTAAGAAGAACAAACTCAGCTTCTCCAGTCTCTGCACAACTGCACTCGCTCACCCCGATACTGATCGGATAAATCTCCTCTACACCCTCTCAGAGGGCTCGAGATTTAAAGTGTGGAGCCCAGGATAAGGTGAAACAGTGAACGATGTGGGTGTGGTTCGGTATGTGCAATAGTGAGCAGGGCCTAGGTTAGTAATATAATTTGATGTGTGTCCAGTCAGTTTTCCCTAATCATTTCCTGCTTTAGGTTTTTGGACTGCACGAAAATGCAAATATCACAAAGGAGCAAAAAGAAACTCAGAAGCTTTTTGATGGGATTCTGAGCATACTGCCTCGGGAGGTGAGTGGTACTTAACTCTCCTTTTGTTCAAATCCTGCTCATAAGAACATAAGAAATAGGAGCAGGAGTCGGTCATCCAGCCCCTCGAGCCTGCCCCGCCATTCAATAAAATCATGGCTGATTTGTAGTGGTTCAGTTCCACTTTCCCGCTTTCTCCCCATAACCCTTAATTCCCTTGTCAATTAAAAACCTATCCACTCTTGACTTGAACATATTCACTGAAGAAGCCTCCACCACCTCATCAGGCAGGGAATTCCAAAGATTCACCACTCTGTGTGAAGCAACCCCTCCGCAACTCTGATCTGAACCCCCACCCCCAATCTTGAGGCTGTGCCCTCTAGTCCTGCTATCTTTGTTAAGCGGGAAGAGTCTCCCAACCTCTACCCTATCCATCCCCTTCATTATCTTATACGTCTCTATAAGATCCCCTCTCAGCCTTCTAAACTCCAAAGAGTACAAACCTAGCCTATTCAGTCTCTCCTCATAATCCAACGCCCTCATCTCCGGTATCAGCTTAGTAAACCTTCTCTGCACCCCCTCCAAGGCCAATATATCCTTCCTCAAATGCGGCGACCAAAACTGCACACAGTACTCCAGCTGCAGCCTCACCAGTACCCCGTACAGCTATACACCAGTAACCCTATACAGTACCTCCTGCTTTTATATTCTATCCCCCTTGCTATAAAGGCCAACATTCCATTTGCCTTCTTGATCACCTGCAGATTATGTTTTTGCGATTCATGCACAAGGACTCCCAGATCCCTCTGCACCGTCGCATGCTGCAGCTTTTCTCTATTTAAATAGTAATCCTTCCTACCGTTATTCTTCCCAAAGTGGATAACGTTACACCTGCTAACATTATACTCCATCTGCCAGGTCCTCACCCACTTACTCAACCTACCCAGATCCCTCTGCAGGCTTTCCACACCTTCCACACAATTTGCTCACTGTGCTGCCGTGAGGAACAGCTCCCCCTGAACAGCAGCTCATTTACTAATCTTGATTAAAGGTCGCAGAATGAGACTGTCAGTTTGTGGCAGACACTATACATTATAGAACATAGAACACTACAGCACAAACAGGTCCTTCAGGCTACAAGTTGCGCTGACCATATCCCTACCTACTGGGCCTATCTATAATCCTCAATCCCATTAAATCCCATGTACTCATACTTATCAGAATGCCTGGGTGAAATTGGGACAGAAATGCATAGCTTTATACTTTGAATAGAAATCTATATAAAATAGCAAAGAAAAGGTGCTGCAAAAACAATGTGACTCAGTCAAAAGAAATTACAGCTCAGGAATAGCCCTTCGGCCCTCCAAGCCTGCATTGACCCATGCTGCCCCCAACTGAACTAAAACCCCCTACCCTTCCAGGGACCATATCCCTCTATTCCCATCCTATTCATGGATTTGTCCAGACGCCCCTTATGAGTCACTACCATATCTGCTTCCACTACCTTCCCCAGGCACCCATCACCCTCTGTGTAACAAACCTGCCTCATAGATCTCAGCTCTGCGAGTATTATAATACTCGCAGAGTATTATAGAGTATTCTGGCTTTTTCCAGAACAGCGAACTGAAATGTTTCATTGGTCTATAGCCCCCTTCGTTCACTCCGAGAGATCTGTCATAGCTCAGCTCTGTTCCTCTGTAATGTTCAGAATATAAACTTTGCAATTACAGCGATTAAACATTGCAGCATTTCATATGGAGGCTGTTTAAATGGCAGACTGTCATTTTCACAATGATCTGAGCTCCCACAATCTTTTCCGAGTTTCAAACTGTTTCTTTCCTCCAGGTAACGGGAGGTGTTAGATCATCATCTGAGATTGTGCAGGAACTGGCAACAGACATTCTGTCCAAAATACCACCTGATTTTGACACTGAGGATGTAATGGTGAGAGATAGCCCACGTCAATAAGGCTGAAATATTGAGCTTTGTGATTTTACTCTGTTTATTGAGAGTGCTCGGAATTTTGTTGTGTAGAATGACTGTTAGAAACACAGGGCTCTTTGATTGTGTTTCAGAGGCAGTGACACATGGTGTTTCTCACTGAAACCTGTTCTCAAACTGGGTTAGAACATAGAACACTACAGCACAAACAGGCCCTTTGGCCCACAAGTTGCGCTGATCATATCCATACATACCAGGCCTCTTTATAACTCTCAATCCATTAAATCCCATATACTCATCCAGAAGTCTCTTAAAAGACCCCAACGAGTTCACCTCCACCATCACCAACAGCAGCCGATTCCATTCACTTACCACCCTCTGAGTGAAAAACTTACCTCTAACATCTCCTCTGTACTTGCCCCCCAGCACCTTAAACCTGTGTCCTCTCGTAGTGACCATTTCAGCCCTGGGAAATAGCCTCCGAGAATCCACCTTATCTATTCCTCTCAACATCTTATAAATCTCTATCAGGTCTGGGTTTTCCCAGAGGGAGGGAAAGACTTACCGTGATGGGCACAGGGGGACCCAGCCTATGAGGGGGAGGAGGGCCATGATGGTTGGTAGCTCTGAGAGCCTATCAGCAGGCAGTGCAAAGCAACACCAGCCCCTCTGATTGATCAAGTCCTGTTAGAGCAGGGAAACTGTCCCAGATCATCAAGATTTTGGTGATTTGGAACAAACCCAGGTTTCTGAGCCAGTGTCAATGAGGTCAGATAGGCAGGCAGGCAGCGGAGTGTTGTGGGGTGGGGGTGTGTAGAGGGTGAGGGAATGGGGTGTTGTGGGGTGGGGTAGGAGGAGGGGGGGCTGAAGGCGGGGGTGAGGGGGCTGTGGGTGGGGGTAGGAGGGGCGGTGCTGTGGGGATGGGGGGCTGTGCGGTGGGGTGGTAGGGGGGTTGAGGGGTAGGGGTCTGTGGAGTGGGGTGGGCTGAGGGATAGGGGCCTGCAGGATGGGAGGGTGCCTGTTGATGGTAGGGTGGTGGGGGTGGCTGCAGGATGGGTGCTTATGGGGTGTGGGAGGACCTGCGAAGTGGGGGTGGGAGGCTTGTGGGGGTGGTTACTACCTTCTATTATAATCATGTTTTACTCTTTTCCTCCCCATTTTTCTTACTGAGCTCTCACTGCATCAGATTAATATTTCTGTTTAATTTACAGAATAAATACCCAACCAAGTACAGTGAGTCAATGAGCACAGTGCTGGTACAGGAGCTGCTTCACTTTAACTGTCCATCATCAGAAGCTGTCTAAGAGACATCAACAAAGCTATTCGAGGTCTCATTCTGATGTCGAGTCAGCTGGAGGAGATGTTCAGCAGTATTATTGTAGGCAAGGTGAGGCATTATGAATGTTGGAGATCTTGGAGAATGAGTGATATTGGACCAGGATTCTGGTCTACATTCCCTCCTAGTGTTCATTTCCATTGGGTTGGCAATCCAGAGACCCAGGGCAGATGGTGGAATTCGTATCCAAGAGAAAAAATCTGGAATTAAAATTCTACAGATGACTGTGAAACCTTTGTCAGAAAAACCCATCTGGTTCACTAACATCCTTTAATAAAGGAAGTCTGCCATTCTTACCTGGTCTGGCCTACACATGACTTCAGGTCCACAGTATGGCCTCAGTCCGAGGGCAGTTAGGGACGGGCAATAAACACTGGCTCAGCAACTCCCACATCCCATCAGTGTATTTTTAAAAATCAATAGCGATGATTGTGGGTCAAAATGATTCATGGGTGCTGTTCCATTCGTAACAAATCAGCAGCTCAAACAGAAATAAATATTTATCAATCATTTATAAATGAATATGAAGAAACTTGGCTGCAAGATGAGAAAATAAGGTTCCTATATATTCAAGAGTACCTAATATTTCAGAACAAAGAACAGTACAGCACAGGAAACAGGCCCTTCGGCCCTCCAAGCCTGTGCTGTTCATTTGTCCAACTAGACCATTCATTTATATTCCTCCATTCCCAGTCTGTTCATGTGACTATCCAGGTAATTCTTAAACGATCCCAGTGTGTCTGCCTCCAGCACCCTACTTGGCAGCACATTCCAGGCCCCCACCACCCTCTGTGTAAAAAAACTCTGATATCTGAGTTAAACCTCACCCCCCTCACTTTGAACCTGTGACCCCTCATGTTTGTCACCTCCGACCTGGGAAAAAGCTTCCCACTGTTCACCCTATCTATACCCTTCATAATGTTATACACCTCTATTAGGTCTCCCCTCATTCTCCGTCTTTCCAGGGAGAACAATCTCAGTTTACCCAATCTCTCCTCATAGCTAAGACCCTCCATACCAGGCAACATCCTGGTAAACCTTCTCTGCACTCTGTCCACTTCCTCCACTTCCTTCTGGTAGTGTGGTGACCAGCAGTATTCCAAATATGGCCTAACCAGCGTTCTATACAGCTCCAAGGAAGGAAAGCAAAGGTGAAGGGATTAGCTCTGTTAATAAAGGATGACGTTTGTATCAGAGTTTAATAAACTGAATTTTAAAGATCAACAGAAAATCAGTTTGGTTGGGATGAGAGATGGTAAAGATAAGAAGTCACTTGTGGAAGGAGCTTAGAGGTTCCCTAATTGTGAGGATATATCACAAGAATAAGATCTGGTGAGAAAGGTACAGCTATAATCACAGTCAATTATAATCTATAAATAATTCGGACAAATCAGGTAGCCTCAGAGGTGAGTTCATAGACTGTTTTTGAGATAATTTCTTAGAGCAGCAGGGGTGTAGTAGAGCCAAGCAGAGAGCAGCTATTGTAGACCTGGTCATGTGCAACGTGACAGGATTAATCCATAGAGATATTCATCCTTCACAGCCAGTGTGAGGAAACTGGAGAAATCCCGGGCAGGACATTAATCCTTTGCCATTTTCATTCACCCAAACTATTTGGAGATGAAATTGGATAGTGAATTGAAGCAGTGCTCTTCAGCACCCTCCCCACAGGAATGGAACGTACACACAATCTAACGCTCTACTCAATGTACAAGTGGATGACTGCAGCTGCTTTGCCAAAAAGCTCACATTTTTAACCACACAACGGAACAGTAACTAAAAACACACAAACCGACCAGGGCAAAACTCTCCACAATATTTCCCTTCAATATCCTCTCATTAAATTAGCAGAAAAGGTCAAATTTGTGAATAAAATGGATAATGGAGACAGTGTAACGTCCACATTGAGAATAATGGATAATGGGGACAGTAGGGGATCCACATTGAGAATAATGGATAATAGGGACAGTGTGGGGTCCACATTGAGAGTAATGGATAATGCGGACAGTGTGGAAGAATGGATAATGAAGTTTGAGAACAGCACAGAAGTTAAAGAGAGCGCATGAATGAGTAAAGGCAGTGTCAGTAATCCCAGTATCAGACAGATCAGGCAAAAGCAGGACAGAGAGCAAGAGAAGTCCAGATTAAACTGCATTTATTTCAGTGCAAGAAGCCTGACGGGCAACGCAGATGAACTCAGGGCATCGATGGGTACATGAGACTGGAATATTATAGCAATTACTGAAACATAGCTAAGGGAGGGACAGACTGGCAGCTCAATGTTCCAAGGTCCAGATGTTATAGGAAAGATCGAACAGGAAGTAAGAGAGGAGGGGGAGTTGCACTTTTGTTTAAGGAAAGCATCTAAGTCGTACTAAGAGGGGATATATCCGAAAGTTCACCCACTGAGTCTATCTGGGTAGAACTGAGAAATAAGGGAAAATCACTTTGATAGGGTTGTACTATAGGCCCCCAAATAGTCAGTGGGAAATTGAGGAGCAAGTATGTAAGGAGATTACATAGAACATAGAACATTACAGCACAGAACAGGCCCTTCGGCCTTCGATGTTGCGCCGACCAATATAAAAAGCAATGCCCCTCCAAACTAAACCATTCCCTTCTCTTCCATATACTTATCAACTAACCTCTTAAACGCCACCAAACTTGGCGCATCTACAACTGCTGCAGGCAGGGCATTCCACTCCCTAACCACCCTTTGGGTAAAGAACCTACCTCTGATATCCGTCCTATAACTATCACCCCTTAATTTAAAGCTGTGTCCCCTCGTGCTAGCTTTCTCCATCCTAGGAAAAAGGCTATCACTGTCCACCCTATCTAAACCTCTAATCATCTTATATGTTTCGATAAGGTCCCCTCTTAGCCGCCTCCTTTCTAACGAAAACAACCTCAAATCCCTCAGCCTCTCTTCATAAGACCTGCCCTCCATACCAGGCAACATCCTGGTAAACCTCCTCTGTACCCTCTCCAATGCCTCCACATCTTTCTTATAATGCGGGGACCAGAACTGCACACAATACTCCAAGTGCGGCCGCACTAGAGTTTTGTACAGTTGCAACATGACGTTGCGGCTCCGAAATTCAATCCCCCTACCAATAAAAGCCAAGACTCCATATGCCTTCTTAACAACCTTCTCAACTTGACTGCCTACTTTCAGGGATCTATGCACATACACACCAAGATCCCTCTGTTCATCAAGACTACTAAGAATCCTACCATTTGCCCTATACTCTACACACTTATTATTTCTGCCATAGTGCATTACCTCACACTTTTCCACATTAAACTCCATTTGCCACCTCTCGGCCCAGCTCTGCAACTTGTCCAAGTCCCTCTGCAAACTATAACACCCCTCTTCACTATCTACCACTCCACCGACTTTAGTGTCATCTGCAAATTTACTAATCCATCCTTCAATACCCTCATCCAGATCATTTATAAAAATTACAAACAGCAGGGGCCCCAAAACAGACCCCTGAGGTACACCACTTGTCACCGAACTCCACGATGAATATCTCCCATCAACCACCACCCTCTGTCTTCTATCTGCTAGCCAATTCCTAACCCAATTAGCTAAATCACCCTCTATCCCATACATCTGCATTTTCTGCAGAAGTCTTCCATGGGCCACCTTATCAAACGCCTTACTAAAGTCCATATATACCACATCAACCGCCTTACCCCCATCCACCTCCTTAGTCACTTTTTCAAAAAACTCAATGAGGTTAGTAAGGCACGACCTACCCTTCACAAAACCATGCTGACTATCTCCAATCAATTCATTACTCTCTAAATAACTATAAATCCTATCCCTAATTATTCTCTCCAATACTTTGCCCACCACAGAAGTAAGACTCACTGGCCTATAATTCCCTGGAAGGTCTCTCTTCCCCTTCTTGAACAACGGGACCACATTCGCTATCCTCCAGTCCTCCGGAACCACACCCGTAACCAACGACGACCTGAAGATCAGAGCCAGAGGCTCTGCAATCTCCTCTCTTGCCTCCCAGAGAATCCTAGGGTAAATCCCGTCCGGCCCAGGGGACTTATCCAACTTCAAACCCTCGAGAATATCTAGCACATCCTCCCTATCTACTTTGATACCTTCCAGTTTGCTACCCTGTACCTCAGTGTTCCCCATAACTACATTTACATCACCCTGCGTGAATACCGAAGAGAAATATTTATTCAGTACCTCTCCAATCTCCTCAGGCTCCACACACAACTTCCCACTGCTGTCTACAGACAGCTCCAAGAAAAATAGGGTGGTAATAGAGGGATATTTTAACTTTCCCAACACTGACTGGAACAGCTATAGTATTAGAAATTTGTTGAGTGTATTCAAGACAAATTTCTCATTCGGTATGTGAATGGTTCAACTAGAGAGGGGGCAAAACTTGACCTCTTGGGAAATAAGGAAGGGCAGGTAACAGAAATGAGAGTGAGGGATCACTTTGATCACCACTGACCATAATTCTCTTAGTTTTAAGATAACTATGGGGAATGATAGGTCTGTCCCTAAAGTTAATATTCTAAATTGGAGCAAGGCCAATTTTGATGGTATCAGGCAAGAACTTTCGAAAGTTAATTGGAGGAGTCTGTGGGAAGAAAAAGAGATGTCTGGTAAGTGGTACGCTTTCAGAAGTGTGTTAACCAGAGTTCAGGTTAAACACGTTCCTGTTAGAGTGAAGGGCAAGAGTGGCAGAAGTCAAGTACACTGGATACTCAGGATATTGAGGCCCTGGTCAAGAAGAAGAAAGAGACATATGACATACATAGGCAGCTGGGATCAAGCATATCTGTTGAAGAGTATAGGGGGTGTAGGAGTAGAGTTAAGCAAGAAATCAAAAGGGCAAAAAGAATGTTTTGGCAGATAATGCAGGGGAGAATCCAAAGAGCTTCTACAAATACATGAAGGGCAAAAAAGTAACAGGGAGAGAGTAGGGCCTCTTAAGGATCAACAAGGTCATCTATGTGCAGATCCACAAGAGATCAGTGAGATCCTAAATGAATATTTCTCATCAGTATTTGCTGTTGAGAAAAGCCTGTATGTTAGGGAACTTGGGGAAATAAATAGTGTTGTCTTGAACAAAGACAAAGAACGAAGAACAATACAACACAGGAAACAGGCCCTTCGGCCCCTCCAAGCCTGTGCTGTTCATTGGTCCAATTAGACCATTCATTTGTATTCCTCCATTCCCAGTCTGTTCATGTGACTATCCAGGTAAGTCTTAAACGATCCCGGCATGTCTACCACCACCACTCTACTTGGCAGCGCATTCCAGACCCCCACCACCCTCTGTGTAAAAAACGTCCCTCTGATATCTGAGTTAAACCTCATCCCCCTCACCTTGAAGCTGTGACCCCATGTGATCATCACCTCTGACCTGAGAAAAAGCTTCCCACTGTTCACCCTATCCATACCCTCATAATTTTATACACCTCTATTAGGTCTCCCCTCATTCTCCGTCTTTCCAGGGAGAACAACCCCAGTTTACCCAATCTCTCACAACTGAAGAGTGTACATATTACAGAGAAGGAGGTGCTAAAAGTCTTAAAGTGCATCAAGGTTGATAAATCCCTGGGACCTGATGAAGTGTATCCCAGGACATTGTGGGAGGCTAGGAAAGAAATTGCAGGTCCCCTAGCCAAGATATTTGAATCATCGATAGTCATGGGTGAGGTTCCTGAAGATTGGACAGTGGCAAATGTTGTGTCTTTGTTAAAAAAAGGCTGCAGGGAAAAGCCTGGGAACTACAGGCCAGTGAGCCTCACATCTATGGTGGGTAAATTGTTGGAATGTGTTTTGAGAGACAGGATCTACAGGCATTTAGAGACACAGGGACGGAATAGGGACAGTCAGCATGGCTTTGTGAGGGGAAAATCATGTCTCAAAAGTTTGATTGAGTTTTTTGAAGAGGGAACCAAGAAGGAAGATGAGGGAGTGCAGTTGATGTTGTCTATATGGACTTTAGCAAAGCCTCTGACAAGGTACCACATTACCATGGTTGTTGCATAAGGTTAAATCTCATGGGATCCAGGATGCGGTATCTAAATGGAGACAAAATTAGCTTCTTGACAGAAACCAGAGGGTGATTGTAGAGGGTTGTTTTTCAAACTGGAGGCCTGTGACCAGCGGTGTGCCTCAGGGATCAGTGCTGGGCCCATGGCTATTTGTCATTTATATTAATGATTTGGATGAGAATATAGGGGACATGGTTAGTAAGTTTACAGATGACACTAGGATTGGTGACACAGTGGATGGTGAAGAAGGTTATCTCAGATTGCAATGGGATCTTGATCAATTGGGCCACTGGGTTGATGAATGGAGTTTAATTTAGACAAATGTATTTTGGTAGATTGAACCAGGGCAGGATTTACTCAGTTAATGGTAGAGCACTGGGGAGAGTCACAGAACAAAGAGATCTCGGGGTACAGATTCATAGCTCCTTGAAAGTGGAATCACAGGTGGACAGAGTGGTGAAGAAGGCATTCAGCATGCTTGGTTTCTTTGGTCAGAACATTGAATACAGGAGTTGGGATGTCTTGTTGAAATTGTACAAGACATCGGTAAGGTCACACTTGGAATTCTGCGTGCAATTCTGATCACCCTATTCAATGTCATGATGTGGAGATGCCAGCATTGGACTGGTAGTTTACTATCAAATAAATTGGTTGGACTTAAACCTAGTATTGTCAGATTTCTTACCGTGTTCACTCTATTATAGAAAGGATCTTATTAAACTAGAAAGAGTACAGAAAAGATTTACTAGGATGCTACCGGGACTTGAGGGAATGAGGTTGGATAGACTGGGACTTTTTTCTCTCGAGCTTAAGAGGCTGAGGGATGTCCTTATAGAGGTCTACAAAATAATAAGAGGCACAGATCAGCTAGATAGTCAATATCTTTTCCCAAAGATAGGGGAGTCTACAACTAGAGAACATAGGTTTAAGGTGAGAGGGAGAGATACAAAAGTGTCCAGAGGGGCAATTTTTTCACACAGAGAGTGGTGAGTGTCTGGAACAAGCTGCTAGAGGTAGTAGTAGAGATGGGTACAATTTTGTCTTTTTCACTCAGAGGATGGTGGGTGTGTGAAATCAGCTGCTGTCGGTGGTGGTGGAGGCAAATTCAGTAGGGTTTTTTGAGAGACTTTTGGGTAAGTAGAAGAATATACTACATTGGACTTAGTAAGATATAGGTAAACCTAGTAGATAGGGACATGTTCGGTGCTACTTGTGGGTCGAAGGGCCTGTTTGTGTTTTTCTATGTTCTATAAAGCATTTTGATAGTGACATGGGTACAATGGGTATAGAGGGATATGGGCCAAATGTGGACAATTGGGATTAGCTTAATGGTAAAAACTGGGTGGCATGGACAAATTGGGCATAAAGACCTGTTTCCATGCTGTAAATCTCTATGACTCTGTGAGACAGTGTGCAGCCAAGATTGAGAGTACTGGGTAATGGAGACAGTGTTGGTCCACATTGAGAGTAATAGATAATGGGGACAGTTTGGTGAGTAATGGAATTGGAAGTCTGTACAGTGTGCATCATTTCACTCTGAGTTTAATCGACACTTTTATTTCACAGGTTCCCACATTGTTGTCAGCAAAATCCTACCCATCACTGAAGCCACTGGGCAGTTACATCACTGACCTTCTGTCCAGAATTCAATTCTTTCAGGTACCGAAAAACATTGTTTGTAACTGAAACTACCTCTACAGTTCTCTTCATAAACCTCTACAGCTCAAACCTAGCCCTAACTCTGTATCAGTTTGTGTGTGAAAATACTCCTGTGCCTTCCATTAGATAAGTCAGAATGCTCCTAAATACAAGCATAAAAACAAAATCAGTAAATTTGCAGATGACACTAAAGTCGGTGGAGTGGTAGATAGTGAAGAGGGGTGTTATAGTTTACAGAGTGACTTGGACAAGTTGCAGAGCTGGGCCGAGAGGTGGCAAATGGAGTTTAATGTGGAAAAGTGTGAGGTAATGCACTTTGGCAGGAACAATAAATGTGTAGAGTATAGGGCTAATGGTAGGGCTCTTAATAGTGTTGAGGAACAGAAGGATCTTGGTGTATGTGTCAATAGATCCCTGAAAGTAGGCAGTCAAGTGGATAAAGTTGTTAAGAAGGCATATGGAGTCTTAGCTTTTATTGGTAGGGGGATTGAATTTAGGAGCCGCAGCATCATGTTGCAACTGTACAAAACTCTAGTGCGGCCGCACTTGGAGTATTGTGTGCAGTTCTGGTCCCCACATTATAAGAAAGATGTGGAGGCATTGGAGAGGGTACAGAGGAGGTTTACCAGGATGTTGCCTGGTATGGAGGGCAGGTCCTATGAAGAGAGGTTGAAGGATTTGAGGTTGTTTTCGTTAGAAAGGAGGCGGCTAAGAGGGGATCTTATTGAAGCATATAAGATGATTAGAGGTTTAGATAGGGTGGACAGTGATAGCCTTTTTCCTAGGATGGAGAAAGCTAGCACGAGGGGACACAGCTTTAAATTAAGGGGTATGAGTTATAGGACGGATATCAGAGGTAGGTTCTTTACTCAAAGAGTGATTAGGGAGTGGAATGCCCTGCCTGCAGCTGTTGTAGATGCGCCAAGTTTGGTGGCGTTTAAGAGGTTAATTGATAAGTATATGGAAGAGAAGGGAATAGTTTAGTTTGGAGGGGCATTGCTTTTTATTTTGGTCGGCACAACATCGAGGGCCGAAGGGCCTGTTCTGTGCTGTAATGTTCTATGTTCTATGTTCTATAAAATGCTGGATTGACAGGTCTGGCAGCATCTGTGGGAAGAGAAATAGAGATAATGTTTCAAGTCCATGGTTTTGATTGGAAGAGGGTTAGAAATGTGATCAGTTATATAGTTGGAGAGTGGGTTGGGGAGAAATGATCAGGAATGGGTCAGAGTTGAGGAGAGATTGACTAAAATGTTATGGATATAAGACAAAGCTGGTGTTAATGGTGCCATTTAGGACTAAAGTCTGCCAAAAGCTAAGTCGCAGAATTTGTTAATCATAGAACCCTACAGTGCAGAAAGAGGCCCTTCTGCGCATCAAGTCTGCACCGAACACAATCCAACCCAGGCCGCACCTGCCACTAATCCTTCTAACCTACGCATCCCTGGACACTAAGGGGCAATTTCTAGCATGACCAATCAACCTAACCCGCACATCTTTAGACTGTGGGAGGAAACCGGAGTACCCGGAGGAAACCCACGCAGATACAAGCAGAATGTGCAAACTGTACAGATAGTGACCCGAACCGGGAATTGAACCCAGAACGCTGGAGCTGTGAAGCAGCAGTGCTAACCACTGTGCTACTGTGCCTCCCAAATAGGAAACAAATGTTTGGCTCAGTTGAAGCCAAACTGAACAAGCTGGGGGGGATGGCCCTGTGCTGTTACTTCATATCTTTATTTAATCTATCTATTGTTCTGATCTATTTCAGAGTTGGATTGATAATGGAACCCTGATTGTCTTCTGGCTGTCTGGGTTATATTTCACTCAGAGCTTCCTGACTAGTGTTCTCCAGAACTATGCCAGGAAATACCGAATACCAATAGATTATCTCGGCTTCCAGTTCGATGTGACTGACCAGGATTATCACATGCCAGCTCCACCAGTAAGACAGGCTTTCTAACCACACATTACTGTACAAACACCACCCTCCATCCTGCCATTTTCACCTCATAACTGTCCATCTGAAACTCGGTTCACTTGGTAGATTCTTTATGGTTCATGGTAAATGATGCAATGGACTTTGCCACCTATCTTTATCTTTTAGAGACCAGCGATCAGTATTTGCTCACATTCCCTCAGTATGACAAGTCTCCACTGATACTATCCTATTCTATCATGAGAGATTCCACCTTCACCTCCACTTACACCAAATGGAGGTTTTTGATGTTTCCAATACTCCTATCCTCCCATTCTGATTTGGAATCACCCTGAATCCCTTTTCTTGACGAGGATATGTCCAAGTACATCGAGTAAAAAGAAAATAAAATCCCATACAAGACGTCTTGAGAAGGTGAGAGGGCATGGGATCCAAGGGACTTTGGCCTTGTGGATCCAGAACTGGCTTGCCTGCAGAAGGCAGAGAGTGGTTGTGGATGGGTCTTTTTCTGCGTGGAGGTCCGGCACCAGTGGAGTGCCCCAGGGATCTGTTCTGGGACCCTTGATCTGGATGAGGAAGTGGAGGGATGGGTTAGTAAGTTTGCCAACGATACGAAGGTCGGCGGTGTTGTGGATTGTCTGGAGGGATGTCTGAAGTTGCAGCGGGACATAGACAGGATGCAAGACTGGGTGGAGAAGTGGCAGATGGATTTCAATGCAGATAAATGTGTAGTGGTCCATTTTTGCAGGACCAATGGGATGAAGGAGCACAATATCAAGGGTAGGAGTCTTAGCTGTGTTGTAGAGCAGAAGGATCTTGGAATCCGGATCCATAGGACTCTTAAATCGGCTTCGCAGGTGGAGGAAGTGGTCAAGAAGGCGTATGGTGTACTGGCCGTCATTAATCGTGGGATTGAGTTTAGGAGTCGGGAGGTAATGCTGCAACTTTATAAGACCCTTGTCAGACCCCACTTGGAGTATTGTGTGCAGTTCTGGTCGCCTCACTATAGAAGGATGTGGAAGCTATTGAGAGGGTGCAGAGGAGATTTACAAGGATGTTGCCTGGATTGGGAGGCAGGCCTTATGAAGATAGGTTGAGGGCGCTGGGACTGTTCTCCCTGGAGAGACGAAGGTTGAGAGGCGACCTGATAGAGGTTTATAAGATGTTGAGAGGAATAGATAGGGTGGATTCTCAGAGACTATTTCCCAGGGCTGAAATGGTCACTACGAGAGGACACAGATTTAAGGTGCAGGGAAGCAAATACAAAGGAGATGTTAGGGATAAGTTTTTCACTCAGAGGGTGGGTGAGTGAATGGAATCGGCTGCCATCGGTGGTGGTAGAGGCGATCTCGCTGGGGTCTTTTAAAAGACTTCTGGATGAGTATATGGGATTTAATGGGATTGGGGTTTATAAATAGTTCTATGGCTTGGTAGGTATAGATGTGATTGGCGCAACTCGTGGGCCGAAGGGCCTGTTTGTGCTGTAGTGTTCTATGTTCTATAAACTAAAGTCTCCCTTGTCCCTGACGACCATAGGCTGCTCTCCCCTTTGAAGAAGAGATTAAACTGATGCTGACTTAACCTGAGGATTACCACACCTCAGGCAAGAGGCAAGGTTGGGAAGCTGGGGCCTTTAAAACATAGAAAAACTACAGTACAAACAGGCTCTGCGGCCCACAACTTGTGCCAATCATATCCATACCTATTACACTTACCTATAACTCTCAATCCTATTAAATCCTATATATTCATCCAGAAGTGTCTTAAAAGACCCCAGTGAGTTCACCTCCACCACCACTGATGGCAGCCGATTCCACTCACCGCCACCCTCTGAGTGAAAAACTTATCCTTGATATCTCCTGAGTACCTACTCCCCAACACCCTTTATGAACAACATCAGCTGGTGTGGGAATTGAACCCACATTTTTAGTGTCGCTCTGCATCACAAACCAGCCATCCAGCCAACTGAGAAAAGATTTGGGCCAGGATTTTCCCAAAAAAGTTCTAAGCCCCTGTTTTTGGGATACCCGAGGTGACCAGTGCTGTCAGGAAAACCCAAAGACAATACAAATAAAATTTAACTATTAGTGTCACAAATAGGCTTACATTAACACTGCAATGACCTAATTACGCGGTGACCTAATTGAGGCGTATAAGATGATCAAAGGACTGGATAGGGTGGATAGTGAGAGCCTTTTTCCTCGGATGGTGATGACCAACACGAGGGGACATAACTTTAAATTAAGAGGTGGTAGTTATAGAACGGATGTCAGAGGCAGGTTCTTCACACAGAGGGTGGTGAGAGCGTGGAATGCCCTGCCTGCAGCAGTTGTGGACTCGCCTACTTTGGGGGCATTCAAATGTTCGGTGGATAGGCATATGGATGATATTGTAATAGTTTAGGTTAGAGGGTCCACTGGCCGGCGCAACATCGAGGGCCGAAGGGCCTGTACTGCACTGTAATGTTCTATGTTCTATGAAGTTAGTGTGAAAATCCACTCATCTCCTGTTCAGGTACACTGAGAGAGAATTTAGCATGGCCAATGCACCTGATCTGCACATCACAGGGAGAATGTGCAAAATCCACACAGAGACCAAAGCCAGGAATTGAACCCGGGTCTCCGGCGCTGTGAGGCAGCAGTGCTAAATGCTGTGTTACCATGTCGTCCTTGACAAGACTCAAAGACGGTAATTCTGATCCAAAGTTGGAAGTTCATTTAGCCAGGATAAAGCAGATGAGTTGTAAAATTGCATCTGGAGATTAGCAGTTATCGGCTATCAAGGATTAAGTTTCGTATCAGGAAACGAATGCGCTTGGATTTTTTCAGGATTTTCTCAGTGTCTGTCTGGAAAAATAAATGATTCAGATTTTTTGATGGTCTTGAGACTGTGAGGTTTAGTACAGTAAAAGTCTGTACCTTTATTGATTTATCAGAGAATACTACACTCTAGTAAATGCACCACTCCTTCTGGAGCTTTTCCCAACTACCTGCAGTATTTTCAATAAAGATGAGTAGATTGCTGTGGCAAAGTCCTTGTGCCAAGCTGCCAACTCCTGACACCATTTAGAATGTTGAGAGTTCCTTAAATCACCGAATTCAAGGACTCCCAAGAAAGGTAATGTATTGCTAGACTCAACAGCTACATACAGTATTTGTGCTCTGCCCGTTCTCCCAGGGATAACTCCCTACGTTTCCCGCATCATCTCTTTTGACAAGAAGAAATTCTTGTAACATTTTATTATTATTTTCTTTTCGTCTTTAGGTAGATGGAGTTTATATCAATGGTCTTTACATGGAAGGAGCACAATGGGATTGCAAGAAGCACAGGATTGGAGAATCTCTTCCTAAAGTTCTCTATGATAATCTACCAATCGTATCCTGACCTTCGATTGTTTGAAGCACATTTATAAATGTTTCTGAGTTTCGTTAAGATAAGCTAAATGCACCGATTGTTATTTATCAGACGGGCAGTATTGCTGACAGGACCATTATCTATATTACCCTTGAGCAAGAGATAAGCTACAGTCCCTATGGTGAAGGTGCTGGGATAGAGAAAGCTCTAGGATTTGGTAACGATTAGAGTGAAATATTTCCTAGTCGTCCAGTGCTAATAGATTCATAAAATCCCTACAGTGCAGGAGGAGCCATTCAGCCCATTAAATCAGTACCAACTCTCCAACAGATCATCTCGCCATCCTGACTTGGAAATACATCAGTGTTCCTTTACTGTGGCTAAGTCAAAATCCTGGAATTCCCTCCCTAACAGCACAGTGGATATACCTACACCTTAGGGACTGCAGCAGTTCAAGAAGGTAGCTCACCACCAAACCAGTGATCACCCACATCCTGAGAAAGAATTAAAAAGACAAAATACTCCATTTGTCCAGTTTGGTTTGTGGTGGATGGAACACTCAAGATATTGATGGTGGAGAATTTAACAGTGCTAATGCCGAGAGGAGATGGCTGGGTTCTCTCTCTGGTGGGGTGATCATTACCAGGAACTTGACCAAGCGCTGCCTCAACATTAAAGCCTGTCACTGCGCTGACAGATCGTTGCTCCTGTGAAGTGAATGATTGACTTGTCCACGAGCGTAGATATCGGAAAGGTCAATCCTATTGGTGGGAGAGAAACCCCAGTGTCCACTAAAGAAAGCAAGGCCACTACTGTCCCAGGATGCTACCTTCCATATTTACAATCTCTTCCCCAATCCCAGCCTCCCCTGGCTGGTGATCACCCTGCCCCCATTCTCACATCCGTGGCTGACAAATTACTCTGCTCAAGTTTATTTATTAGCGCCAATGAAGTTGCTGTGAAAATCCCCTAGCCGCCGCACTGCGGGGCCTGTCTGAGTACACTGAGGGAAACTTTAGCAAGGCCAATGCACCCTAACCAGCGTATCTTTTGTTCTGTGGGAGGAAGCACCCAGAGGAAACCCACGCAGACACGGGGAGGATGTGCAGACTCTGCACAGACGGTGACCCAAGCTGGGAATTGAACCCATGTCCCTGGCGCTGTGAGGTAGCAGCACTAACCACTGTGCCATCCTGAGAATACCAGTCACCTGACAACTCACCTTCAGAAATCAGTAGGGAGGAGTCTCTTCTCTCTATCAGTGAAAAGTCTCACACAGCAGCAGATTAAAGTCCAACAGGTCCATTCGGAATTATGAGCTTTTGGTGCGCTGCTCCTTCACCTGAGGGAATTGCTCCAAAAGCTCATGATTCCAAATAAACTTGTTGGATTTTAATCTGGTGTTGAGAGACTTTGCCCACCCCAGTCTAACACCGGCATCTCCACATGGTGGCTCCCTATCAGTGGATAAGATCAACGTGTTTCACTGCTTATAATTCAAGATGATTTACAGGGAATGGTGGGAGTTGGTCAGGTGAGATCAGACAGTGTATTTCACACATTTCAGAGCAGTTCCCATGGAATTGGGATCAGTCGAAGAGTAGGGATCAGCTAGCCTGGAGTATCTGGGCAGGGTGGATACATGGGTGTCAGTTCACATGAAGATATCGACTCTCACACTGGCACTGTCTTTGGGTTGGACACATCTCCTGAGGGTGGTTCCTTGCTCCTTGTACTGAACCTTAACCCTCAAACAGATCAGGCTGAAACCCGGTGAAAAATTATCATTTCAGGAAGAATCTGTTTATGCATGTCCAGGTAACGTGGTCTAATCTCGAGAACATTGCATTTTAATGACAAATAATCTTTCCTGAAAACAACTTGCAGAAATGTTTTAACAAAGAAAAATAGGCAGACCCTCTCAGACACAACTCACAAAATAAACTGCTCAACAGGAGGACACAGTCACAGGAGAATCTTGGTCAAAGAGCAGGGTTTGAGGGAGAGTTTGAGGGAAGATTTGAGGGAGAGTTTGAGGGAAAACTTGAAGAAGGGTTTGAGGGAGAGTTTGAGGGAAGGTTTGAGGGAGAGTTTGAGGGAAGGTTTGAGGGAGAGTTTGAGGGAAAGCTTGAAGGAGGGTTTGAGGAAGATTAGAGAGAGGGTTTGAGGAAGATTTGAGAAAGGGTTTGAGGGAGAGTTTGAAGGAGGGTTTGAGGGACGGTTTGAGGGGTGCTGAGGCAGGTGGAGGAGATTCAGGAGCTGCAGAGTTTGATTCTGAGTCACCTGCCATTGGTGTAACAGAGAGGGAAGAGACAGTGGGCCTGAGTGGGGCAGGAGAATGGAGTTAAGTTCAGGAGGGATGGAGGCTGAAATGTGGTATTTTAAGGGACTGAAGAAATGGTGTAGTTCAGCAAACACAGGACTGTCTCGTGACTGGGATCGGGGGTCAGTTAACAGGAAGCAGCTTTTTGATAAACTCATATTTCTGATAGTATGAAATGGGAGGCTGGAGACAACATGAGTTTCAAATGAACAAAGACACGGATAAAGATATCAGCAGTAGGTGAGTACAGTCAGGTAAAGAGACAAACACTGACCCAGAATGAAACAGCCTGGCTGATGGTGAATCACAGTCTACTTCACCCTGTGACACTGACTGAGGAAGTGGAGATACAGTAAGAAGTCTCACAGCACCAGGTTAAAATCCATTTTATTTGGTAGCACAAGCTTTCGGAGCACTGCCCCTTCATCAGGGCGGTGGGATTCCAGTTCACAAACAGCGTATATCAATATGCAGCAGGTGCATACGGTTAGAGACGGGATACTGAGCTTGGGATGAGAGCTGGGATTTTTCACTCCCCTTCACATCTGGGATGGGGGCGGGGGGATGTTTTATGTTAATGTGAACACTGACGTGATTGGCCCCTTCTCTATCAGTGACATTCAATGTGACAAGCTTCATTTGAATATACTAACATCTCATTACGGGGCCAGTGTTCCAGAACCAGTCCTCCCCCACCCCCTTCCCCCCTGGCCCCCGGTGAAAACCTCCATTCACCATGGGGTGAAGGTGGGACTGGTGTCCCCCACATTCGCTCCTAGCAAACAAACCTGTCCTGGAGCACAGGGAAATGCAGCATTCCAGCGGAGCGGGTCATGTACAAGTTCCACCCAGATACTCCCCTGGCAACATCTGGTACCTCCGTAAAACATTTTGGACAGTGTCCACTGGCCAATCCCACACAAATCCCACTGTCCCGCTTTCTCCCCACAGCCCTGTATCAATCCCCAAACTAATCCCACTGCCCAGCTCTCTCCTCATAGCCCTGCATCAATCCCCAAACTAATCCCACTGCCCCGCTCTCTCCTCATAGCCCTGCATCACCCAACTAATCCCACTGCCCTCTCTCCCCATGGCCCTGCATCAATCCCCAAACTAATCCCACTGCCCCGCTCTCTCCCCATGGCCCTGTATCACCCCAAACTAATCCCACTGCCCCGCTCTCTCCCCATGGCCCTGCATCAATCCCAAACTAATCCCACTGCCCCACTCTCTCCCCATAGCCCTGTATCAACCCCAACTAATCCCACTGCCCCACTCTCTCCCCATAGCCCTGTATCAATCCCCAAACTAATCCCACTGCCCCACTCTCTCCCCATAGCCCTGTATCAATCCCAAACTAATCCCACTGCCCCGCTCTCTCCCCATAGCCCTGTATCAATCCCCAAACTAATCCCACTGCCCCGCTCTCTCCCCATAGCCCTGTATCAATCCCCAAACTAATCCCACTGCCCCGCTCTCTCCCCATAGCCCTGTATCAATCCCAAACTAATCCCACTGTCCCGCTCTCTCCCCATAGCCCTGTATCAATCCCCAAACTAATCCCACTGTCCCACTCTCTCCCCATAGCCCTGTATCAATCCCCAAACTAATCCCACTGTCCCGCTCTCTCCCCATAGCCCTGCATCAATCCCCAAACTAATCCCACTGCCCCGCTCTCTCCCCATGGCCCTGTATCAATCCCCAAACTCATCCCACTGCCCCGCTCTCTCCCCATGGCCCTGTATCAATCCCCAAACTAATCCCACTGCTCCGCTCTCTCCCCATAGCCCTGTGTCAATCCCCAAACTAATCCCACTGTCTCCCCGCTCTCTCCTCAGATGTGATTGCTGCAATTTTCTCTGAGTTGGTGTAATTTGATGAATCCTCATTACTAAATTGCCAAACAGAGTAAATTAGCTTTTCATTTCTAATTGATGAAAGCTTCCTAATTGCTTGTCTAGTTATAAGTATTGGAACAGACTGTTCCTCCACACAGTGTTGTGTGGGGGTTATTATTGAAGTCCGAAGACAGATTGGCTGATTTATTTCCAATTTCTTGTTCCACAGTTTACAAGACGAGTGTTCGGAGAGGGAATCTCTCCACCACTGCTCATTCCAGCAACTACCTTCTGACCATTCAATTACCAGCCTCAGAATCACTGGGTTATCAGAGGAGTGGCTTGCTTGTGTCAACTTGATTACTGATCATTGTGCACAAACACGGCATACACCTCGCAGTCAGCCCACAGCTCCCCGTACGGTGGGAACATGAATCCAGATTTAGAACAATGTTGGTATTCCGGAACTGTGTGCTTTCTCTTTGTAGAGACGGATGTAAATTTCAGGATTTTTATAATTGTTCCAGTGTGAAGGATGTTTGAAATATTTCAATCAGAACCTCTGTGTTTTCTTCCATTTCTGTTTGATGTGTTTTTATGTCTGAGTGTGATACTAACCTTCTGAGAACACAGCTCTCTACAGTTACATATCCAATCATAGTGTGTCAGCGTGAGATCTTCACTGAAGAAAACATTGATGATGATGGAGAGTATTCCAATACAGAATTCCACTAATTCCACTACAGAGTATTCTAATGGCTAACATGAGGAGACATAGCTTTAAATTAAGGAGTGGTAATTACAGGACAGATATCAGAGATAGGTTCTCTTTGTTTAAAACAGCGAGCGGGAGTAGTTTTTGCCGTTTTTTATTTAAACTAACTTGTAACCGGAAGTCGTCACTAGGAGGCTGCCGGTAGTTGTAGTTTTTCTCTCTGACTCTATAAATTGGTCCAGAGAGGATGCCCCTCCAAACTAAACCATTCCCTTCTCTTCCATATACTTATCAATTAACCTCTTAAACGCCACCAAACTTGGCGCATCTACAACAGCTGCAGGCGGGGCATTCCACTCCCTAATCACTCTTTGAGTAAAGAACCTACCTCTGATATCCGTCCCATAACTCATACCCCTTAATTTAAAGCTGTGTCCCCTCGTGCTAGCTTTCTCCATCCTAGGAAAAAGGCTATCCCTGTCCACCCTATCTAAACCTCTAATCATCTTATATGCTTCAATAAGATCCCCACTTAGCCGCCTCCTTTCTAACGAAAACAACCTCAAATCCTTCAACCTCTCTTCATAGGACCTGCCCTCCATACCAGGCAACATCATGGTAAACCTCCTCTGTACCCTCTCCAATGCCTCCACATCTTTCTTATAATGTGGCGACCAGAAACTGCACACAATACTCCAAGTGCGGCCGCACTAGAGTTTTGTACAGTTGCAACATGATGCTGCGGCTCCTAAATTCAATCCCCCTACCAATAAAAGCTAAGACTCCATATGCCTTCTTAACAACTTATCCACTTGACTGCCTACTTTCAGGGATCTATTGACACATACACCAAGATCCTTCTGTTCCTCAACACTATTAAGAGCCCTACCATTAGCCCCATACTCTACACATTTATTGTTCCTGCCAAAGTGCATTACCTCACACTTTTCCACATTAAACTCCATTTGCCACCTCTCGGCCCAGCTCTGCAACTTGTCCAAGTCACTCTGTAAACTAAAACACCCCTATTCACTATCTACCACACCACCAACTTTAGTATCATCTGCAAATTTACTGATCCATCCCTCAATACCCTCATCCAGATCATTTATAAAAAATACAAACAGCAGGGGCCCCAAAACAGACCCCTGAGGCACACCACTCGTCACCGAACTCCACGATGAATATCTCCCATCAACCACCACCCTCTGTCTGCTATCTGCCAGCCAATTCCTAATCCAATTAGCTAAATCACCCTCTATTCCACACATCTGCATTTTCTGTAGAAGTCTTCCAGGGGCCACCTTATCAAACGCCTTACTAAAGTCCATATATACTACATCAACCACCTTACCCCCATCCACCTCTCTGGTCACTTTCTCAAAAAACTCAATGAGGTTAGTAAGGCATGACCTACCCTTCACGAAACCAAATGAAACTGAGATTGATATACTCACTGTGATAGAGACATTGGACCCGATTCTCCCACCCCAATGCGCATGTTCATTGTCCAATCCCTCAACCAGAACAGGAATAGGAGCAGGAGCAGACCATTCAGCCCATCAAGCCTGCTCCACCATTCAATACTATCATGGCTGATCCTGTGCTTCAGATCCATTCCCCCCCCCCCCACCAATTCCCCAAATCGCTTAATTCTCTGAGACACCAATAATCATCTAATCCAGCCCTAAATATATTCAACAATACAGCACTCACAACTCTCAGTAATAGAGAATTCTCCTCATCCCAGACCTAATAATTGATCATTTATCCTGTGTCCCATGTTTTAAATTGGGAACAGACTCTCAGCATCCACCCTTTCAAAGCCCTTCAGAACCTTGTAAGTTTTAATGTGATTGCCTCTCATTCTTCTAAACTCCAGACAATATAAACCCAATTTACTCAGCCTATCCCGTATGATCCCCTCATCCCAGGGACCAATAATGAACCTTCATTGTACAGACTCCAGTGTGAGTATGAATCCTTTCTTAAATATGGAGACCAAATCCACCCACAGTATTCCAGATGTGATCTGACCCAAACTCTGTACAAGTGCAGCAAGACTTCTTTGTTCTTGTATTTCAATCCCGTTTCATTAAGGAATTCTCCATTTGCCTTCCTAATTGCTGTATCTGTATATTAAAGTATTAGCTTTTTGTATAAGCACAGCAAATGTCTTTGAACATTAACATTTACAACTTTCTCATCTTTTAAAAAGTATTTGATTCTATTACAGGCAAAGTGAACACTTTACACTTTAACTTTGTTAAAACTCCAGCTGTTCTCTTGGTATCTATTCTCTGAATCTGTCTACATCTCGTTGCAACTTCTGTTTCAGTATCTGAGGAGTCACAAATAGTGCTGAACATTGTCATAGAGTCAAGTTCTGACCAATGAAACCAAACATGCTGAATGCCTTCTTCACCACTCTGTCCACCTGTGACTCCACTTTCAAGGAGCTATGAACCTGTACCCCGAGATCTCTTTGTTCTGTAACTCTCCCCAACGCCCTACTATTACCTGAGTAACTCCTGCCCTGGTTCAGTCTACCAAAATGCATCACCTTGTCTAAATTAAACTCCATCTGCCATTCATCAACCCACTGGCCCCAATTAATCAGGATCCTGTTGCAATTGGAGATAACTTTTTTCACTGTCCACTATGCCACCAATCTTAGTATCATCTACAAACTTACTAACCATGCCTCCTATATTCTTATCCAAATCATTAATACAAATGACAAATAACAGTGGACCCAGCACTGATCCCTGAGGCACACCACTGGTCACTGGCCTCCAGTGAGGAACAACTCTTTACAATCACCCTCTGGCTTCTGTTAAGAAGCCAATTTTGTATCAATTTAGATACCTCTCCCTGGATCCCCTGAGATTTAACCTTACGCAACAACCGACCATGCGGTACTTTATCAAAGGCCTTGCTAAAGTCCATGTGGACAACATCAACTGCACTGCCTTCATCTACCTTCTCGGTTACCCCTTCAAAAACTCAATCAAATTTGTGAGACGTGATTTTTCCACTCACAAAGCCATGCTGATTGTCCCTAATCAGTCCTTGTATCTCTAAATGCCTGTAGATCCTGTCTCTCAAAATACCTTCCAACAATTTACCCACCACAGATGTGAGGCTCACTGGCCTGTAGTTCGCAGGCTTTTCCCTGCAGCCCTTTTTAAACGAAAGCACAACATTTGCCACTCTCCAATCTTCAGGCACCTCACCCATGACTATCAATGATTCAAATATCTCGGCTAGGGGACCTGCAATTTCCTCCCTAGCCTTCCACAGTGTCCTGGGATACACTTCATCAGGACCCGGGAATTTATTTATCTTGATGCGCTTTAAGACTTCCAGCACCTCCTTCTCTGTAATATGTACACTCCTCAAGACATCACTAGTTATTTCCCCAAGCTCTCTGACATCCAGCCTTTTCTCAACAGTAAATATTGATGAGAAATATTCATTTAGGATCTCACCCATCTCTTGTGGATCTGCACAGATGACCTTGTTGTTCTTTAAGAGACCCTACTCTCTCCCTTTTGCAGTCATTAGCAATAACCTGCTCAGTGACACTCAGTTTGAGTTCTGCCAGGATCACTCAGCTCCTGATCTCATTACAGCCTTGGGTCAAACATGGACAAAAGAGCTGAATTCCAGAAGTGAGAGTGAGAGTGATGGCCCTTGGCATCATAGCAGCATTTCAACTGAGTGTGGCGTCAAGGAGCCCTGGTGAAACGGGTATCAGGGGGCAAACTCTCCAATGGTTGGAGTTATACCTGGTACACAGGAAGAGGGTCAGTCATCCCAGTCCCAGGACATCTCTGCAGGAGTCCCTCAGGGGAGTGTCCTTAGCCCAACCATCTTTAGCTGCTTCATCAATGACCTTCCCTCCATCATAAGGATGTTCGTTATTGGTAACTCCTCACATACTGAAGCAGTCCATGTCCAATTGAAGTAAGACTTGGGCTGACAAGTGGCAAATACCATTCACACCACATTGACCATTTCCAACAAGAGAGAATCTGAGCATCTCCCCATGACATTCAATGGCATTGCCATCACTGAATCCCCCAATATTCAACATCTTGGGGGTTATCATTGGCAAGAAATTGAACTGGACTCACCATATAAATACTGTGGCTATAAGAGCAGGTCAAAGACTAGGAATCCTGCAGTGAGTAACTCACCTCCTGACCCCGCCAAAGCCTGTCCACCATCTACAAGGCACAAGTCAGGAGTGTGATGGAATACTCACCACTTGCAGTTCCAACAACACTGAAGAAGCTCAGCACCATGTAGGACAAAGCAGCTCACTTGTTTACTACCTTTTCCATAAATATCCATTCCCTCCATCACCAATAAACAGCTGTGTGTACCATCTACAAGATATACCGCAGGAACTCATAGTTCCTTTGACAGCAGCTTCCAAACCCGTGACCCCTACCATCTAGAAGGACAAGAGCAGCAGATACACAGGAACATCACCACTTCAGGTTCCCCTCCAAGTCACTCATCAAGTTGACTTGGAAATATATTACTGTTCCTTCAGTGTCACTGGATAGAATCCTGGAACTCTCTCCCTAAGCACTATGGGTTTATCTACAGTTAAAAAAGGCAATTTAGAATGAGTAATGGTCCCTGCCTGCAGCAGATGTGGACTCGCCAACTTTAAGGATGTTCAAATGGTCATTGAAAAGTCACCTCATCTCATCTTGGGAATTCAGCTCTTCTGTCCGTGTTTGACCCAAGGCTGCAATGCTGTCAGGAGCTGAGTGATCCTGGCAGAAACCAAACTGGGCATCTGTGAGCAGGTTATTGCCAATGACCACGAAAGGGAGAGAGTAGGGACCTCTTAAAGAGAAACAAGGTCATCTGTGCGGAGGTCCACGAGAGATGAGTGAGATCCTAAATGAATATTTCTCATCAATATTTACTGTTGAGAAAAGCCTGGATGTTATGGATAATATTGGAATAGTTTAGGTTGGAGGGTCATTAGATTGGTTCCACTGGTCAGTGCAACATTGAGGGCCGAAAGGCCTGTACTGTGCTGTAATGTTCTATGTTCTAATAAATGCTGGCTTAGCCATTGACACACACATACTGTAAACAAATAAAAACAAATAAATATTTATGTAAGCATTACTTAATGCATTAAAAATCTCCAACTCTAAGTCGAGATAGCTCTTTTGTTAGAGGGTCCACTGACCAGAGGAATTATCCATCAGAAATTCAAAATTTCCATGCAATTCACATACTCAATTAACATGATGTAGAGGCTGAAAGAACAGAGCTACAGCCTGCCTGTCTCGAGAAGAAAGATGTTGCAGCAGTTACAACTGCCATATTACACTGAGGATAACCGTTACAGCGAAATAATAAATTACTGCAGATACTGAAATCTGAAACAAAGACAGTCAATGCTGGAAAAGCTTAGCGGGTCTGACAGCATCTGTGTAGAACCAACGTTTCGAATCTGGGTGACTCTGGTCAACAGTTTGATGTAAACATACATTGTCAGTGTGTCTAAGAAGAGAGGTGATGGAGTGATTTAATCATTGAACCCTACAATGCAGAAAGAGGCCATTCGGCCCATTGAGTCTGCACCGATCACAATCCCACCCGGGCCCTACCCCCATATCCCGACATGTTTTACTCAATAATCCCTCTAGCCTACGCATCCCAGGACACTAACGGGTAATTTTAGCATGGTCAATCAACCTAATCTGCACATCTTTGGACTGTGGGAGGAAACCAGAGCATTTGGAGGAAACCCACACAGACATGAGGAAAATGTGCAAACTCCACACAGATAGTGACTCAAGCCAAGATCCCAACCCAGGTCCCTGTAGCTGTGCTACCGTGCCATCCACAATAGATACTGGAAAAGGGGCAATAGGAAATAAGGCTGATGTGTCAGTACGGAAACACTTTGGGACCAATCACCTTAATTCTATTAGTTTTAAAATAGTTCTGGAAAAGGATAGGTCTGGTCCACAAGATAAAGTTCTAAATTGGGGAAAGGCCAATTTTGTTGGTATTAGACAGGAACTTTCAAAAGTTGATTGGGGGGAGACTGCTTGCAGGTAAAAGAATGATTGGCAAGTGAGAGGTTTTCAAAAGCAAGAGAGTTCAGGACCAGCATTTTCCTGTTAATGTTGGGGGAGGGGGTGCAAGGCTGGCATGCGTAGGAAACACTGGATAACTTGAGATATTGGGTCAATAAAAATGGAAGCTTATATCAGGGAGAGGTGACTGGGGATGAAGATGGAGAAAGTTGGACTGTGTCTGCTTGTCTCTGATGGATAGTTTTCTGGTAATGACGGGAGTACAGTTTAAGAGAACAGGGCCCCTCTTTGATCAAATGATAACATCATTAAAAAGGTTTCTAGGAAGCAATTGCTCCCTGTCACTTTTTTCAGTTCAGATCAGAATGCCTCAGCGCACAGAGTAAAGAGTTCAATGGTAGTTCAGCTGTGTCTGCGACCAAATGGAACACAAAGACTCCAAAACAGAGACATTACACCAATAACTGACCTGATGTTCTAAGCAGTTTGATAATGGACAGAGAAGACATACATGGGAGGGTGATAAAAGATATTTAAATTAAAGGAATGGTAAAGGGATGTTTCCAATGCAATTCCCCATATTTACATAATGAGCTGTCCAAAAAGAAACAAATGTCTTTGAAGCTACACACAAAGCGAAATACAGGGAAACCGACATGAACAAGAACCATGAAGGCATTGTTTTGATCATGAAAAATTGAGCCCAGTAACAGATGTGATGATGATGGGCAGCTTTCACTGCACAGTGACAGTGGCACAGGGTGACGTGGTGGCACAATGGTTCACACTGCTGCCTCACAGCACCAGGGACCTGGGTTCAATTCTGGCCTTGAGTGACTGTCTGGAGTTTGCATGTTCTCTCTGTACCTGTGTGGGTTTCCTCTGGGTGCTCTGGTGTCCTCCCACCGTTTGGAAGATGTGCTGGTTTGGTGCATTGGTCATGCTAAATTCTCCCTCAGTACATCCGAACAGGCACCAGAGTGTGGCGATTAGGGGATTTTCACAGTGACTTCATTGTAGTGTTAATGTAAGCCTACTTGTGACACGTATAAATAAACTTTAAAACAGTGTTAGTAATGGCTGTACATCAACCTTATGTGGCAGAGATTGGCTAAATTACTATTAAGCCAATTACTATTAAGAGTCCTTCGATCAAAAAGACTGAAAGAAAGTTAAAGAATGTGATAGTCCCACCTATTTTCAGTTTGAAGATGATAATATTTTAACCTTCTTCCAAAAGAGCAGGACTCCTCTGCAGGAATCAGCTTGTTATAAGTATGGATGTTTTCAAGTGAAATACAAACCCAATTGACTGGATTTGAAGCATGAGAAAGCTGTGGTATTTGGAAGATACGTAAATGTACATTTTACAAAATCAGACCATTATTGCCTTCCCTCAAGAAAACCAAAAATCTCCAACCAAAGGATTCATAATGCGTTAGTGCAAATTACAGATAACAACAAAAAGATGATTATTTTGAAACTTCAGAAGCAGTTTGCTCAACCAGCACAGAGACTGAAAGCATTGCTTGAGGATGTGGGTGTGCCAAGTAATGGTTAGAGCAAATATCAGCCCAATGGGATATTGGTACAAAATATAGAAGAATGCCTCTACGTTCTGTTGGGAGTCTCCCATTAGCCTGGAATTTCGATGCTGTAATGGTGATGGGTTTGAAGATTTGGGGTAAAGAAAAACCTACTCACTGCACTTCATAAACATGGCCATCCAGTTCAGCGTATCTATGGTGATTTATAGCAAAAACAAAAAAACTACTCTGGACAAAATTACTTTTTATTGGATTGGAACAGGGTTGGGGTCACCGTCGAAATTTTTGATGGACTACAGCAGTGAATTTCCAAATGATGAGTTCCAAGATATGGGTAAAAATAGTGTACCTTTAAGAAAAATATCTTTTTAAATCTCTGCAGTTAAACAGCATTTTTTTATTGTTGCCAAGTTAAAAGTCCTTTTAATGCTGCTTCAGTGGCTTAACTGTGTTTATTTTTACTCCAGGCCTCAGGTATTTTCTGGGATATTTTATGACTTTGCATTATGAGGGGAAAGATTAATAACAAATCAAAGTGAGGTGGTCCCTCCCCACAGAAATCTAAGGATTCACTTTCAGCTTTAGTTTAGAAGAGATTGGACTTCAGACTGAAAAGCAGTCTTTCTGATTCTCCCTAATATTAGAAATTCTGCTGGCCAGCTAGAAGCAAGTTTTTTTGCCTTTCGGGAATGAAAAAAAACCTGCTATTTGGTGGTTGGTTTGCTCCCTGATGTGGGAGAAAAACATCAGGTCTTTCTCCCCCTGATGTTTTGGGGAGCTGTTCTGACTCCAAATTAGTCTGTGTGTATATAAAGGGGGCTGCTAGAAGTTACAAGACTGGAAAGTCAGAGTTTCAATCCTCCAACCAAATAACTAAGTTCCAGCATCACATGACCATTCATATTTTCTGCGTTAAACTTGCGCCGAAGGTTTTGTATAGGGGAATTTGTTTGATTGGAACATTTTGTTTACTTGTTAAGGGTTATACAATATCATTGTTTTTCTCTTATTTGTAATTGGTGAAGGTTATTGGTAATTTTCTGTCTATACATGTTAACTATATTCTTAAATAAACTTTATTTGATAAAAGCTCCCAAGTGGATCAGTTGAATTGTGTCTGAAATGAAACATCTCATGCTTACCCCCTAGTCAAATTCAAATTGCAAAATCTATGATCATAGAATCAAAACAGCACAGGAGGAGGCCATTTGGCCCATTGAATCTGTATGTACCACAATTCTACCCAGGCCGTACTCCCATAACCCCAAGCATTTATCCTCTAATCCCCCCAATACTAGGGGCAGTTTAGCCTGGCCAATCAACCTAACCCGCACATCTTTGGACTGTGAGAGGAAACCAGAGTACCCAGAGAAAACTCACGCAGACATGAGGAGGTTCCAGGTGGACTTCATAAAACATTTTGGAGTTTCTGACCTGAATTATAATATAAATACCAGTGAAACAGGGGAATGAAACTGCTACTTCAAAGGATCAGCTACCCAAGGTAGGCACAGTGGTATCATACACACCTGAAAGGTCAAGCAAGTGGAGAGAGGACTCTATAATCAGGAAAGTAAGAAAGGCCTCAGGAAAATACAAACACTGGCTCAACATCCAAAAGCGAGGGCAAGAAGCCAAATCTATAGATTGGGAAAATGGGGTGGACAGATGGAAACAAAAAAAGTGAGACTGAAGATGAGATTTAAGCATCCATGAACCCAGGAAAAGGTCACGAATCTGTGACCAAAGGTGTGTCAACAGAGAACAGCGGTCAGGGAGTAGAAACCCTGACACGGAGTCAAGGATCGAGCTTAATGAGAAAGACAAGGATTCAAACCAATGAAAGGAAAAGGAATAAAGCCCCATGATGGGGAAATGTTAGTGGCTGCCAATAAAATGGAGATTATGGAAATAAGAGGCCAAACAAACAGAATTGGCCAGTTGGAAGGAGTTTGGGGGTACACCACAGCATTAGATAAAGGGCAGCCTGCTCTGCCCCATCACTAACTTTGCACAGAGAAAGTTTTGCAAGTTGGGACTTAAACAAAGGCCAGATTAGCAGTCCATGGGTATGAGGATTATTTGGATGAGAGAGACATTAGGGTTGATTCATCCACAGCAAGGAAAATGACAGACATTTTTTTCATTGTCCTAGCATCCAATAATTGTGAATGTGAGTCAACAAATATCAAAATAGCATTTCTGCAGGGCAAAATATTGTTTTGTAGTCATCCAAAGAAATACATAATATACAGGAACCATTGTGGAAAGTTACCAAATACGAGGTGCTGAATGAGTACTTTGCCTCGGTATTCATGGTGGAAAGTGATCTGGGAAGTTGTACTGCAAGTTTGCAGCAGACTGAAAAGTTTGAGTATGTGGACATTAAGAAAGAGGATGTGTTGGAACTGTTAAATTCTATCAAGGTAGATAAGTCTCCGGGACTGATTGGGATGTACCCCAGGTTATTGTGGGAAGTGAGGGAAGTGATTGCAGAGCCCCTGGCGATGATCTTTGCGTCGTCGATGGAAATGGGAGAGGTTCAGGAGGATTGGAGGATTGCGGATGTGGTTCCTATTTTTCAAGAAGGGGAACAGGGATAGTCCAGGAAATTGCTGACCGGTGAGTCAGACTTCAGTGGTTGGTAAGTTGATGGACAGAATCCTGAGGGACAGGATTTATGAGCATTTAGAGAAGTTTAGCTTGATCAGAAATAGTCAACACGGCTTTGTCAAAGGTAGGTCGTGCCTTTTTTGAAAATGTGACTGAACACATTGACGAAGGAAGAGCGGTGGATGTGGTTTGCATGGATTTCAACAAGGCATTTGATAAGGTCCCCCATGCAAGACTTCTTCAGAAGTGAGAGGGCATGGGGTCCGAGGGGCTTTGGCCTTGTGGATCCTGAACTGGCTTGCCTGCAGAAGGCAGAGAGTGGTTGTGGATGGGTCGTCTTCTGCATGGAGGTCGGCAACCAGTGGAGTGCCCCAGGGATCTGTTCTGGGACCCCTGTTGTTTGTCATTTTCATAAATGACCTGGAAGAGGAAGTGGAGGGATGGGTTAGTAAGTTCGCTGACAATACAAAGGTTGGTGGTGTTGTGGATGGTCTGGAGGGATGTCAGAAGTTGCAGCAAGACATAGATAGGATGCAAGACTGGGCGGAGAAGTGGCAGATGGACTTCAACACAGATAAATGTGGTCCATTTTGACAGGATCAATGGGATGAAGGAGTACAATATGGGAGTCTTGGCAGTGTTGAGGAGCAGAAGGATCTTTCGGTCTGGGTCCATAGGTCTCTTAAATCTGCCCCACAAGTGGAGGATGTGTTCAAGAAGGCATATGGTGTACTGGCCTTCATTAATCGAGGGATTGAGTTTAGGAGTCAGGAGGTAATGCTGCAACTTTATAAGACCCTTGTCAGACCCCACTTGGAGTATTGTGTGCAGTTCTGGTCGCCTCACTATAGGAAGGATGTGGAAGCTATTGAGAGGGTGCAGAGGAGATTTACAAGGATGTTGCCTGGATTGGGGGGCATGTCTTATGAAGATAGGTTGAGAGGGCTAGATCTCTTCTCCCTGGAGAGACAAAGGTTGAGAGGCGATTAAAAGAGGTTTATAAAATGTTGAGAGGAATAGATAGAGTGGATTCTGAGAGGCTATTTTCCAGGGCTGAAATGGTCGCCATGAAAGGACACAGGTTTAAGGTGCTGGGGGGTAAGTACAGAGGAGATATTAGGGGTAAGATTTTCACTCAGAAGGTGGTGAGTGAATGGAATCGGCTGCATTCGGTGGTGGTCGAGGCAAACTCGCTGGGGTCTTTTAAAAGACTTCTGGATGAGTACATGGGATTTAATTGGATTGGGAGTTACAGATAGTCCTATGACCTGGAAGGTACTGATATGATCGGCACAACGTGTGGGCCGAAGGGCCTGTTTGTGCTGTAGTGTTCTGTGTTCTGTGTTCTGTGTTCTATGTTCTATGTTCTGTGTTCTATGTTCTATGTTCTGTGTTCTATGTTCTATGTTCTATGTTCTGTGTTCTGTGTTGTGTTCTGTGTTCTGTGTTCTATGTTCTATGTTCTGTGTTCTGTGTTCTATGTTCTGTGTTCTGTGTTCTGTGTTCTATATGGATTGAGTGATTTATCCAGGGTTTGGTATTTCTTTGTACATTCTGTATTGCTGAAAACTGGCTGTGGTTAAAAGTGGATTCTGTAATGTTCTGTTGAAAGTCTGAAGGAAAATTGCCTGGAGTTTTCATATGGTGTGACGCAGATGAATTTTAAAAGTGGGTAGTTAATAGGTTAAAGACGGAATTTAAAGTAGGGAGTCAAGCAATCAAGTGTTGTTTAATATCTAAGTCTTGAAATCCGATAAAGTAAATCCAGGATAATGATGAATGAATGGGGAGATCTGAAACAACATTGAATCCATTCCCATCACCAGAGAGACATCAATGAAAAGAAACAGGAGTTGAAGAGTATGATAGGACAGCTCCACAGGTTATACACACAGACAAGACCAGATGGGAGGTATAGTGACCCAGAGCTCAATAATATGTTGAACTATGTCACAATCAGAGAGATCTTGCACACTAATAAAACATTTAAAAAGTTAGAATTAGAAGAATATGAGATTAAATTCCCGGCAATGGGAGAACCAGAAGATATGAAGTTAGTGTTTAGTGATGCTTTATATTCCAATCTAGCAGATTTGAGCAGTGTCAGATTCATGATATTCTTGGTGGGTAAGGAAGGAAAATGTTGCTCCTTGGCCTGGGAATCAAAAATAAATAGAGTGGTCAAAAGCACATTGGTGACTGAAACCCTAGCGTTCATGAAGGTGTTGGATATGGGATATATTATCTGACACATTAACAGAATTATTTTTAATAGCAATATCAGGAAAGGAGGAATGTTATGTGGATCATTGGTCTTTATGGGACAAAGTTCACAAACAGAAAAGCAACTGAGAATTGATTTGACCAGCATGAAACAAATGCTGGAAAACAAAGAGATTTCAAAACTCACCTACAGCATGGGCATGGGTGTAATGAAGTTTCTTTACTTTGATTTACTTTGTTAAGTTAGTTCTTTTATTGCTTGCTGCTGGAGTACCCTTACTGCTGGATGAAGAGCCAGCACAGATTTGTGTGTGGGAAAGCATGTCTTACAAATTTGATAGAGTTTTATGAAGACATGACCAAGAAAATAAATGAGGACATTGTCTAAGTGGACCTCAGCAAGGCCTTTGGTAAGATACTGCACGGTGGACTGGTCAGTAAGATTAAATCACGTGAGATTCAGGGAGAAGTAAATTATTGTTAGTTGTCATTTATATTAATGATTTGGATGAGAATATAGGGGGCATGGTTGGGAAGGTTTGCAGATGACACCAAGATTGGTAGCACAGTGAAGAAAGTTATCTCCAATTGCAATGGGATCTTGGTCAATTGGGCTGACGAATGGCAGATGGAGTTTAATTTAGACAAATGCAAGATGATGCATTTTGGTAGATTGAACCAGGTAGGACTTAGTTAATGGAAGGACATTGGGGAGAGTTACAGAGCAAAGAGATGTACGGGTACAGGTCCATAGCTCCTTGAAAGTGAAGTCACAGGTGGATAGAGTGGTGAAGAAGGCATTCAGCATGCTTGGTTTCATTGGTCAAAACATTGAATACAGGACCTGGGACGTCTTGTTGAAGTTGTACAAGACAATTGGTAAGGCCACACTTGGAACAGTGTGTGCAATTCTGATTATCCTATTATAGAAAGGATATTATTAAACTAGAAAGAGTGCAGAAAAGATTTACTAGGATGTTACCGGGACTTGATGGATTGAGTTACAAGGTGAGGCTGAATAGACTGGGACTTGTTTCTCTGGAGCGTAGGAGGCTGAAGGGGTGACCTTATAGATGAGGATTGACAAGGTAGATAGTCTTTTCCCAAAGCTAGGGGAGTCTAAAACTAGAGGGCATAGGTTTAAAGTGAGGGGGAAAGTGGGGCAATTTTTTTCACACAGAGTGCCTGGAACAAGCTGCCAGAGATAGTAGTAGAGGCAGGTACAATTTTATCTTCTAAAAAGCACTTAGATAGTTAATTGGTACGATAGATATAAAGGGATATGGGTCAAATGTGTGCAATTGGGACTAGCTTAGAGGTTTTAAAAGAAAAAGGGCAGCATGGATAAGTCAGGCCGAAGGGCCTGTTTCCATACTGTAAAACTCTATGACTCTGTAAGTAACCAATTGGATCCAGAATTGGCTCGCTGGTACATGACAGAGGGTGACGGTAAAGGTTTGTTTTTCAGACTGGTGGCCTGTGACTAACGGTGCTGGGTCCACGGTTTTTGTCTTTTATATGAATGATTTGGATAAAATCATAGAACTTTATATATAAAAATAGAGAACTTTTCACACACCTGATGAAGGAAAAGCGTTTCCGAAAGTTTGTGGGTTACTATCAAATAAACTGGTTGGACTTTAAGCTGGTGTTGTGAGACTTCTTACTGGAGGCAGAGTTAGTAAATTTGAGGATGACACCAAAATGGGTGGCATAGTGGACAGTAAAGAAAGACTACAACGAGATCTTGATCAGCTGGGTCAGTGGGCTGAGGAATGGTAGATGGAGTGTAATTCGGATAAATGTGAGGTGTTGCATTTTGATAAGGTAAACCAGGTCAGGATTTACAGTTAACGGAAGGGTCCTGGGGAGTGTTGTTGAGCAGATAGACCTAGGGGTGCCTATCAACACTTTTAAAGGTTCTGCCACTTATTGTATATTTTTATCTGGTTGGAGTACATGGATAGGAAAGCTTTACAGGAAGATGGGCCAAAGACAGGCAGGTGGGACTAAACCAGTTGAGGAAACTGGGGGGGGGGCGGAGCCTTCGATGTTGCGTGCCAATAATATAAAAGCAATGAACCTCCAAACTAAACCATTCCCTCTTACTTCCATGTACTGATCAATACCCGCCTTAAAGACGCCAAACTTGGCGCATCTACAACTGCTGCAGGCAGGGCATTCCACTCCCGAACCACCCTTTGGGTAAAGAACCTACCTCTGATATCCGTCCTATCACTATCACCCCTTAATTTAAAGCTGTGTCCCCTCGTGCTAGCTTTCTCCATCCTAGGAAAAAGGCTATCACTGTCCACCCTATCTAAACCTCTAATTATCTTACATGTTTCGATTAGGTCCCCTCTTAGCTTCCTCCTTTCTAACGAAAACAACCTCAAATCCCTTAGCCTCTCTTCATAAGACCTGCCTTCCGTACCAGGCAACATCCTGGTAAACCTCCTCTGTACCCTCTCCAATGTCTCCACATCTTTCTTATAATGTGGGGGCCAGAACTGCACACAGTACTCCAAGTGCGGCCGCACTAGAGTTTTGTACAGTTGCAACATGACGTTGCGGCTCCGAAATTCAATCCTCTTCACCCCTCTTCACTATCTACCACTCCTCCGACTTTATTGTCATCTGCAAATTTACTAATCCATCCTTCAATACCCTCATCCAGATCATTTATAAAAATTACAAACAGCAGGGGCCCCAAAACAGACCCTGAGGTACACCACTTGTCACCGAACTCCACGATGAATATCTCCCATCAACCACCACCCTCTGTCTTCTATCTGCTAGCCAATTCCTAACCCAATTAGCTAATCACCCTCTATCCCATACATCTGCATTTTCTGCAGAAGTCTTCCATGGGCCACCTTATCAAACGCTTTACTAAAGTCCATATATACCACATCAACCACCTTACCCCCATCCACCTCTTTGGTCACTTTTTCAAAAAACTCAATAAGGTTAGTAAGGCACGACCTACCCTTCACAAAACCATGCTGACTATCCCCAATCATTCATTTCTCTCTAAATAACTATAAATCCTATCCCTAATAATTCTCTCCAATACTTTGCCCAAAACAGAAGTAAGACTCACTGGCCTATAATTCCCTGGAAGGTCTCTCTTCCCCTTCTTGAACAATGGGACCACATTCGCTATCCTCCAGTCCTCCGGAACCACACCCGTAACCAACGAGGACCTGAAGATCAGAGCCAGAGGCTCTGCAATCTCCTCTCTTGCCTCCCAGAGAATCCTAGGTAAATCCCGTCCGGCCCAGGGGACTTATCCAACTTCAAACCCTCAAGAATATCTAGCACATCCTCCCTATCTACTTCAATACTTTCCAGTTTGCAACCCAGTACCTCAGTGTTCTCCATAACTACATTTACATCAGGGTTAAGCTTTTTTCTAGAATGGACTCAAATAGCACGAGGAGCTTAGGGTGAGGGGGGGTAAGGTATAATTTGGATGCTAGAGGGAGTTTTTTTCACACAGAGGGTGGTGGGGGTATGGAATACGCTGCCAAATAAAGTGGTGGAGGCAGGTACTCTGGAGTTATTTAAGAAATACTTAGATGGGCACATGAACAGAATGGGAATGGAGGGGTATAGAAAACTGATTTAAAATAGGAATCATGAGCCTTGGGAGTCCCTGGGAAGTGTGTAAATAGATGATGATATTGATATTCTTGTTTTTATCCTACAGGTGCTTTGGTCCACCTTGTTGTCTAACGAGGGGCATACACGCGATGGGTCGTGAGAGGGCTGCTCTTGGATCTTTTTCGAGAGTATCCTAGTGCTTCACGTCGATAGTGTACACTTGACCTGGACTGTTTGATGGGCAACACAACAGCTCATTGACTATCACTGTGCTGTGCAGTTACATGGATTTGGGCCTGTGTCTGTGGGAGTTTGTGCATTCTCTCCGTGCTTGCGTAGGTTTTCTCCGGGTGCTCCGGTTTCCTCCCACATCCCAAAGATGTGCTTTTAGGCTAATTGGCAAAACAAACCCTCCCTAAATTGTTTCAAATTTGGTTTTTAATTCATAGATCTATAAACATAGATAGGGATCACGGGTAGAGGTGGTAACATCGGGGTGGCGGCGCGGGCTCTTTGGGTGAAGAGCCTGTTGCCTGTGCTGTTTTCTTCTTTGTATGAGGGAAATGAGGATAACAGAATAAAAAGAGCATAAATAAAGGAAAAGTTTTTAGAATTTCCCAATATGTGGCAAAAGATATCAGACTGAGGAAAAGGTTTGGAGCGAGTGCTCAGGCTGGCTGTGAACTCATGGGTTTAAATGTGGCATCAGCTGATGAAGTGGAGAATGCAGAAAGTACTCCTGCAGTGGACGCTAGAGAGACCAATACAGCCTGGGATAAGTGCACCAATGCTGGATCTTTAAAGAATCTGTGACTTAAATATTTCCAACTATAATAATCAGTCTGTTAACTTTAATGTTGCCTTCCTTACACAGAAGGCAACGAGGAAGACGGATAAAAACATTGAGGAAGAGAGAGATTTCATAGATGTGACTGGGTTGTCAGATGAAGAGTTAAAAGAACAGCTTATAAAATATGGATTTTCTGCAGGTCCTATTGTGGGTGAGTATTAATACTGAATTGTGCAGTGAATGGCTAAAACAGGCTGTCTTTCTTTCTTCCAAGTGTTGAGAGTCTTGACACAGATAGTTAGCAGGAATTATGGATGTGAAAAGCCATCCAACTAACTTTGGTACCTCCAACAGAAAGTTATCTATTAAAACCACTCTGTTTTAGATTATTCCAGAACTTTCAGTTCCACCATCCAGAAACTCTTTCATGATGAAACCTGAATTAACCTTTTGTTTGTTTGAATCTGTGATGCTACTATTTTCTCTCAGTTCCATTTCATACACTATTTGGAGTTTCTTTCTGCCATTTCCTTGAATATCTTGTACCCCTGTCTAAGATCTGCTCTCAGGTTCTTTCCATCAGTGTGAAAAGCTCCTGCCTTTCCTCAATTCAAACTCCAGACACTATCCACTTGGGTGAATTTGTTATTAATTAGTACATGAATTGTGCTTTCCATTGCAATGCAATTATTTCCTGTTCAAATATTAAATGCTATCTGTGTCAATCCTGTAAATTACCTTTAACATGACTTTGTCATGTTATTAATGACACTAAGCATTAGCAGTCTGTCACACAACTAAATCACCTTGAATCGCTCATTAAGAGCTCTCTAAGTAACGGTTTAGAAGTTTCAATTTCTACACACCACTCCTGTTATAATACATAAGGCATGTATTCCATTTTTACAGAGTAGGATCTTCCAGCATTCATACTTTGTATACTCATAGAACCCTACAGTGCAGAAAGAGGCCCTTCGGCCCATTGAGTCTGCACTGAGCACAATTCCGCCTAGGCCCTACCCCCACATCCTTATATTATTACCCGCTAATCCCTCTCACCCAATATCTTAGGCACTAAGGGGCACGTTTAGCATGGCCAGTCAACCTAACCAGCACATCTTTGGACTGTGGAAGGAAACTGGAGTACACGGAGGAAACACACACAGACACGAGGAGAATGTGCAAACTCCATGCAGACAGGGACCCGAGCCAGGAATTGAGCCCAGGTGAAGCAGCAGTGCTAACCACTGTGCTACCGTGCTGCCCTGATTGTGGCCTGATCCTTTGCAGATAATGGTAGTCACCAGCAGTTAAGGAGTTGTAAAGTAACTCCCTGTGTACCTAATTCAGTGCTGCTTATGAGTAAGGTTGATCCATCTGTGTACCTATTAAGTAACTACTACCCAAAACCTTGAAATGTGTGGTGAAATTAGTACCATTATTGCAACAATATTTCTTTAAATGCCATACCATTCACACTATGTCAGCCATCTTATAACGTATAAATCCCATTATTTTCATCTTTCTTATATCCTCATTCCATTGATCAGCCCACCCCTTGCTAATTACAAACCCCATCCTGTTCCACCCTTTCTACACATCCTCAACCCCCATAAAGATTTCCAGTGAGTGGAAAATCTTCCCTCATATGTTCAGTAGATCATTTTGCTGTTTGATTGTGTTTGGTATCCAGAAATTTACAAACTTTGTGGGGTAAAAGGTAAAGTGCCCAATATAGTGCATGCCAACACCTGACTCTCCGTCACTGTGTGTTATACTTTGGTCTGAGGAAGCAAGTAACAATTGGGGTGGTCTTGCCTTTAAGAATACATGTCACAATGCTGGGATAATGCTGAATTTGAATGTTGCATTTTGATTACTGCTTAGGAAATCTGTTAGGATAGAAGCAAATTGTTTAATTCCACTGTTGGCAGCTAGCTCTTAGAGATAGTTAAATGTAACCTGATGGAAGCAGCCCTTGCCTTTTGTGAAAATGCCTGATCTCCTATCACTATCACTTTGTGTTGTGTGGTTGAGATTGGGAATTCTGTTTTTCATTGTGTACTCATGGTTCACTGGATGAAAACCCAACTGATGTGCAGATAATAAAGGGCTAAGTAAAGGGGAAAAACAGAGTCCCATTTCTGATTATGCAAGTTATCTTTCCACTTAAGACTCTGCTGCCAAGCTGAAACAGTGTTACATATGCTGATCAATGTTGTATCTTCCAATAATGTGTTGTACAAAGTAGTTTTGTCAAAAGACCATTTTGCTTTGAAAAGCTGCTGATGAGTTGAATAACATGTCCTTATTGTCACCCTTGTTGTTGTGCAGCTACCACTAGGAAGGTTTACGAGAAGAAGCTGGAGCAGCTGATGCAGCAGCACTCAGTAACTGAGGAAAACCAGCCAAATGGGAGCACAGATTCTGATCAATATAGTGACACAGAAGAAGGTGAATAGACCCGGCTTCATGGAAACTCGATTCTTGTAAATAAAACAGAAAATTACTGGAAAAACCCAGCAAGTCTGTCAGCATGTAAGGAGTAAAATAAGGTGATGTGGAGATGCCAGCGTTGGACTGGGGTAAACACAGTAAGAAGTCTGACAACACCAACTGATTAAATCCAACTGATTTATTTGATAGTTAACTCACAAGCTTTTGACCTATGGCCTTCATCAGGTAAATGTTCACTCTGTTTCCTTCATCACAGATGCTGCCAGACCTGTTGAGTTTTTCCAACATGTTACCCTTGCTTCTAACTGCCAGTTTATGGAAAGAAAACAAGAGATGCTGTGTGGCATTGCTACAGTACAACTGGCACTCAATTTAAAACTTGGATTCCTGGATTTCTGTTCAAAAGAGAAATGTTTACCATGAACTTTCATTCTTGTATTATATATTTGAAATATGAATTCTTGATGCTTACAAAAGTACTTGAGAATAGAAAAATTGCTTCTAATATCCACCACATAACAAAGCTTCCACCTCCAACATTTGTCATACATTTCGTTCTGATTCTCTCTCTTCTGTTAATCTGAGTTTGTAATTAACTGAATCAGATCAAAGGGATCTAAATGTTCAGTTTGGGTCAGAAGATCAACATGATCCAAGCTCTGTTCTAGTGAACTGTGACACTCCAATTCCTTTTCTAAAAAACTTCCGTACTATTCTGTCATCATTGACTGGCTGTTCCATATCTTCCATATCCAAACAACAACCCTGTACAGTTAAAGAATCTTTGAACCATTTATACTTATTTCATACCTGTCTTAAATTTATAAGGAAGATTTTCAGTGAAATTACAAAAGATGCATGAGTAGTAGGTAATGTGTTGATAGGAGGCATTAACTGCTCCAATAGTGAATGACGGAGTTATTAAGAGCAGAGATGGATGCATACATCTCTCATTTCTTTGCTGCTATGAAGAGGCTAGTTTCTATAATCCCTTTTTATTACAAATTAGTTTCATTCCTCCATTTGTCTTAGTGAGCCTTTTTTTCCCATGACATCCTTCCTAAAGCAAGGTGCCAGTAATCAAGTACTGTGTCATAAATGTAGCCTAACCAATAATTTAGAAATGTTAATAAAAGTTGGAGTATTTCTGAACTTTAAATTTATTATGATGCCACTTCTAATGGAATTCAGTTGAATTGATGGATCGGCAGTGAAGTAGCACTTGGTGATTAAAGCTGGTTCAAGTACAAATTAACCATTTATCTTGACTCAGAATTTTGATCCCTCAAGTAAAAGCAGAAAATGCTGGAAATACTTAACATTCATGTTATCTGTGAAGAGAGAAATGGAGTGAACCATAGAACATTACAGCATAGAAATAGGCCTTTTGGCCCTTTTTTGTTGTACTGAACCATTTTTCAGCCTAGTCCCACTGACCTGCACCTGGACAATGTCCCTCCAATCCCTCTCATCCGTGTACCTATCCAAGTTTTTCAAAATTGTTAAAAGCCCACATTTACCACTTCATCTGGCAGCTCATTCCACACTCCCACCACTCTGTGTGAAGAAGCCCACCCCCTAATATTCCTTTTTCCCCCTTCACCCTTAACCCATATCCTCTACTTTTTTTCTCCCCTAGCCTCAATGGAAAAAGCCTGCTTGATTCACTCTATTATACCCTTCATAATTTTATACACCTCTATCAAATCTCCCTTCTACACTTCAGAGAATAAAGTCCTAACCTATCCAATCTTTCTCTGTAACTCAGTTTCTCAAGTCCCTAATATTTTGGGTTGATAAAACCAACCAACTTTTAATTGTATACAGTACATTACAAGCTTTCCCATTGACACAGTTCGCATTAGCACTGCCAAATATGTATTCAATGTCAATTAAATATTTTTAAATTTATCCTGTCGGTTGCTTAGGTTGGACTGGCTCAGTACTGTGTAACTGCTGTCTAAAATTCTGCTTGTTTTTTCTCTCTGTGATAGATCAGGTGTATTGGAGCCCAGGAAGATTGTAGATTTCTGTGATCGAAAAGTAGTTCTAAAATTTGGTGGATGACTTAACTTTGTAATAATCTTTTGATTATTCAGAGATCGTAAATGAAAATAAGGAGCTGTTTACAAGCAAGGTCAAGACTCCAGTAGTAACCAGGCATAGAAAAACTGAATACAGTCGGGTAAGTGATTTAGATGGATTATTCCATAACATTTTCAGTCATGAATCTTTCACTGTCAAAAATAGAAATTTACATTTCAATAATTATATACTGAGTAGAAATTGATAAATAATTTGAATTTAGCCACACAAATAACAGAATGGAATTTAGCATTGAAAACAATAATCTTTCAGTTCATATAAATTGAGAGAAATACATTCCAATTTGTATTTTTTTTAATTTTGTGCATGCACATCATTGCTATTTGACAGCGAGTGTAAAATAGCTTGCAGTAGTTTGTGAAACAGTTTTCAGTTGTGGACTCGCCTACTTTGGGGGCATTCAAATGGTCGGTGGATAGGCATATGGATGATATTGGAATAGTTTAGGTTAGAGGGTCCACTGGCTGGCACAACATCGAGAGCCGAAGGGCCTGTACTGCGCTGTAATGTTCTATGTTATAGAATTGTTAAGAATGATTAAGAATGTCTTAATGAGGCACTACATTCTTTGTGGCTATAATTAAACCATTTGCTGGAGCAACTCAAGTAGAAGTTTCTGTAGGTATCATTTAGTAATTATATTAGGATGCTTTTGCAGAATTGAACTGCTTTTAGTATTAGGGATTTGACTTTTACAGCATACAAGTAAGTGTTCCTGATGTGTTATCACTTCAGAGTCTGGAAATGATTCAAGGTGATCTTAGATAGTGAGTATGCTCACAGATTCATCTATTTACTTTCGTTAAATTAGCATCTGCTACAACAGAAGAGAGGAATATCACTAGAATGATACTTAGTAATCAGCTGATTACTAAGACCATATAACCATTTACATGGAATGTTCAGCATGTAACAGACTATTTGGCCCAGTTGGTTAATACCGTTGTTAATACTTAATATTAGCTTCCTACCACACTATTTCATCTCATCTATGAATGTATCCTTCTATTCTTTTTTCCTTTGTGCACAAACCTAATTTGCCCTTAAATGCACTTGCACTTTAAACATGCATAGTGTACTACACAGTGACTAGTCGATTAATTACACATGGAGCGTGGTCTTCTGAATTATATGTTAAGATGTGGAGACTAGTGCATGTATCAGGAGAGCACATTTCTACCAGTAATATATATATGACTGTATTTTATATATAGTCTTTTACAACCACCACACATCCCAAAGTGCTTTTGAATTATAGTCACTGGTGTAAATGCAGGAAATGTGATAACCAATTTGTACAGAGCACACTACAAGGTAGTACAAACTAATAAAATACACAATCAGATAATTGTCTAGCTTTGCTTTAGGCTTATGGTTGATAGATAACTATTAATCAAAACAACAATTTGGTTGCAACCAATTAAAAGGATATTCATGCTTTCTGAAATAAAAACGAAGAAATGCGAAGCAATTCAGGCAGAATTTGTAAAGTAGCGATGCGGGTTACTGTCCATTGTGACAGCATTGGAAAGGGCACAGAGAAGTTTTACTAGGATGCCCCTTGGGCTGGAGAGTTTTAGTCATGAAGAAAGATTGGATAGACTGGAGTTTTCCTTGGAGCAGAGGAGACTGAGGCAGGGATGTATAAAATATGAGGGGCATAAATAAAGCAGACAGGAAGAAACTTTTCTCCTTGATGGGGGATAAATGACTAGGAGCATTGTTTTATAGTAAGGTGCAGGAGGTTTAGAGTGGTTGTGAGGATGAGGGGAGTTTGGAACTTACTGCCTGAAAGGGTGGTAAAGGCAGAGACCTTCACAAAATTTAAGTATTTAGATGTGCATTTGCATTGTAAAGGCATACTATGGGACAAGTGATGGAAAAAGGGATTAGAATAATTAATTGGTTGTTTTTAACTGGTGCAGATGTAATAGGCCTTCAGCCTGTCTTTTCTATACTATATTATAGGTACCTTACTCATTAACTTGTCTTGGTAAATGCTGACTTTCAAGCATTTTGGATTTTTTTCCTCTTTTCTACAGTTGAGGATAACTCTCTCTGAACCAAGTCAGAACTACTTGGAACTTCCTGGTATAAATGTGATATTTAGTTCTGACTTAAACTGGTGTATGTACAAATCTTGCATGTCAATTTACCTATTTGAAAATGAGATCACAGCATCACATTTAGTAAATTGTCATTCTTTAGATTTGCTTTATGTTTTTTCTCTGCCTTCCTGTCTCCTGGATTTCATAGAATCCCTACAGTGTAGAAGGAGGCCATTGGGCCCATTGAGTCTGCACCAATTGCAATCCAACCCAGGTCCTATTCCCGCAACCCCTCACGTTTATCCTGCTAATCCCCCTGACACTAGGGTCACTTATCATGGCCAATCATCCTGACCCCCACATCTTAGGACTGGAAGGAAACTGAAGCATCTAGAGGAAACCCACGCAGACATGGGCAGAATGTGCAAACTCCACAGAGATAGTCGCCCTAGGCTGAAATTGAACCCTTGTCCCTGGCGTTGTGAGGCAGCAGTGCTAACCACTGTGCCGCCCAAGTATAAATTTTTTTTTTTATTTTTGTTTTGTTAGTGATTTGGGCACTGCAAAGCTTCAAAGTTTATATTTGTTATTCTTGAATGACAAACTGCAAAATTTGAGGCTTTTCTGGAAAACGTTCTCTCAACTTTAGGGACTCAAATATTTAACTATGATTGACAGGTGTAACAAGTAGGGAGAGCTGACAGTGATCCCAGTTTCTGGATCATTAGTAACCCTGAAATCTCTTTTTTGTAAGTACTCCTTTAATCCGTTGCTAGTTCAAATAGAGTGTTGGAAAATTAACTGCATGCGATCATTGCATTCTTTACATCTTTCATCATTCATTCCTTTAACCTTGGATTGGTTTATTTTAATTTCTCGAATCTTGCTAGTGTGTGTACTTTTTTGTTGTTTACCTTTTGTTTTGAATTCAGTTCTTCCATATAAACTTATTTAATGTTGTTGGGATTGGACATTATTGTATGCAGGACACGAGCTGAGGTAAAAAATAAACTGAGATCCTAGAATAGTGCATTGGAGTTCAGGGAAAGCAGTATCTGGCAACTAGCGTAAGCTCATGCATTTTGGTCAGAAAAATGGGAAGATGACTTATTACCTAAATGGGGAGAGAGTTCAGGGTGCTCTGGTGCAGAGGGATTTTATTCATGGATAACAGAAAACTAGCATACAGATAGAGTAGATAATAAAGAAAGCCAGTGGAATGTTGGCATTTATACCTAAAAGAATAGAATATAAAGGTAGGAACGTATTGTTGTAACTATACGAGGCATTGATGAGGCTGCACCTGGAGTATTGTGCAGAGTTTTGTTTCTTTTATTTGAGAAAAGATATGGTGGCATTGGAGGTAGTTCAGGTTTATTAGACAAACTCATGTCTGGAATCAATTGTATAAAAAAAAGTCGAACAGTTTAAGCCCATGCTGACTGGAATTTAGAAAGAATGAGGGGAGATCAAATGGAGCTGCTATGATTAATACAGTTTTGTATCCTAGCCTTGGTACAGGAAAAGTGATCTAATTTTATTTTTTTCTTTGCATCAGAATGCTTGAATGGTGTGTGGGATAACTTCTGTAAATCTTAACAAATATTTTCTGCAGAGAGCAGAGGAACTGCTGTACCAAAAAGCAGCCATTCTGGCAAATGAGAACTCTGAGCAGGGAATTTGCTAACTCCTGTATCTCAGAGTGGACTGTCTGCTCCTTTAATTGCACCTCCTGGGGGTTGTGGGTCTTTTGTTTTTATTGCTTTAAGTTCACTTACTGCATCTAAACTTGCAATGAAACTTTATAATTATGTTTCATTTTATAGGTTGAACAAAAAGAAGTAATAAAGGACAATCTGCTGGAAGAAACGTTTCCTAATCAGGCACCAACACCTACTGGAATCAGGTAGGCTAGAGAATAAAGAAAGAAAATTACAGCACAGGAACAGACCTTTCGACCCTCGAAGACTGCACTGACCATGCTGCCTGTCTTAACTAAATCCCCCTACGCTTCGGGGACTGTATCCCTCTATTCCCATCTCATTCGTGTACTTGTCAAAACACCCCTTAAAAGTCTCTACCGTATCCACTTCCACTACTTCCCCTGGCAACGAGTTCCAGACACCCACCACTCTCTGTGTGAAAAATCTGCCTTATATGTCTCTTTCAAACCTCGAACCTTAAACCTGTGCCCCCTAATAATTGATTCTTCCACCCTGGGAAAAAGCTTCTGACTATCCACTCTGTCCGTGCCTCTCATAATCATTTAAACTTCTATTAGGTCGCCCCTCAATCTCCGTTGCTCCAGTGAGAACAAACCAAGTTTCTCCAACCTCTCCTCATAGCTAATGCCCTCCATACCAGGCAACATCCTGGTAAATCTTTCCTCTACCCTCTCCAAAACCTCCACATCCTGCTGGTAGTGTGGTGACCAGAATTGAACACTATATTCCAAGTGCGGCCTAATTAAGGTTCTATAAAGCTGCAACATTGTTTGTCAATTTTTAAACTGAAAACCCCGGCCAATGAAGGCAAGCATGCCATATGCCTTGACTACTACTCCACCTGCATTGCCGCTTTTAGTGACCTGTGAACTTGTACACCCAGATCCCTTTGTCTATCAATATTCCTAACGGTTCTGCCATTTATTGTATATTTCCTATATGTATTCCAAAATGTATTACCTCACATTTGTCTGCATTAAACTCCATCTGCATCTTTCCACCCAACTCTCCAACTGACCTATATTCTGCTGTATCCTGTGATGGTCCTCATCGTTATCTGCAAATCCACCAATCTTTGTGTCATCTGAAAATGTACTGTTACATTTTCCTCCAGATCATTTATATATATTACAAACAGCAAAGGTCCAGCACTGATCCCTGAGGAACGCCACTTGTTACAGCCCTCCATTCAGAAACGCATCCTTCCCCGCTACCCTCTGTCTTCTTTGTCCGAACCAGTTTTGTATCCATTTTGTCAACTCACCTCTGATCCCATGGGACTTCACTTTCTGCAGCAGTCTGCCATGAGGGACATGAAGTCCATGTAGACAACATCCACTGCCCTCCCTTCATCAATCATAGAACATAGAACATTACAGCACAGAACAGGCCCTTCGGCCTTCGATGTTGCGCCAACCAATATAAAAAGCAATGCCCCTCCAAACTAAACCATTCCCTTCTCTTCCATATACTTATCAACTAACCTCTTAAACGCCACCAAACTTGGCGCATCTACAACTGCTGCAGGCAGGGCATTCCACTCCCGAACCACCCTTTGGGTAAAGAACCTACCTCTGATATCCGTCCTATAACTATCACCCCTTAATTTAAAGCTGTGTCCCCTCGTGCTAGCTTTCTCCATCCTAGGAAAAAGGCTATCACTGTCCACCCTATCTAAACCTCTAATCATCTTATATGTTTCGATCAGGTCCCCTCTTAGCCTCCTCCTTTCTAACGAAAACAACCTCAAATCCCTCAGCCTCTCCTCATAAGACCTGCCCTCCATACCAGGCAACATCCTGGTAAACCTCCTCTGTACCCTCTCCAATGCCTCCACATCTTTCTTATAATGTGGGGACCAGAACTGCACACAATACTCCAAGTGCGGCCGCACTAGAGTTTTGTACAGTTGCAACATGACGTTGCGGCTCCGAAATTCAATCCCTCTACCAATAAAAGCCAAGACTCCATATGCCTTCCTAACAACCTTCTCGACCTGACTGCCTACTTTCAGGGATCTATGCACATACACACCAAGATCCCTCTGTTCATCTAGACTACTAAGAATCCTACCATTTGCCCTATACTCTACACATTTATTATTTCTGCCATAGTGCATTACCTCACACTTTTCCACATTAAACTCCATTTGCCACCTCTCGGCCCAGTTCTGCAACTTGTCCAAGTCCCCTTGGACAAGTTGCAAACTTGGCGCATCTACAACTGCTGCAGGCAGGGCATTCCACTCCCAAACCACCCTCCCGAATCATCTTCGTCACTTCCTCAAAAAACTATATTAAGTTCATGAAACACGACCTCCCCTTCACAAAACCACATTGCCTCTCACTAATACATCCACTTATTTCCAAATGGGAATAAATCTTGTCTCGAAGAATCCTGTCCAATAATTTCCCTACTGCTGGTGTAAGGCTCACCGGCCTGTAATTAACCTGGATTATTCTTGCTATCCTTCTTAAACAAAGGAGCAACATTAGCTATTCTCCAATCCTCTGGGCCTCCCCTGTAGTAAGAAGTACAAAGAACAACACAGCACGGGAAACAGGCCCTTCGGCCCAACGAGCCCGCGCCGCCGTCCTAACGTCTTAATGACGTACAGGGACCAATATAGGGACAATTTGTTACCCAATCAGCCTAAGAGCACATTTTTGGGATGTGGGAGGAAACCGGAGCACCCGGAGAAAACCCATGCAACCATGGGGAGAACGCGCAAACTCCCGCAGACGCAGGCCCAAATCCATGTGTCTGCACAGCAACAGCGATAGTCTCTGAGCTGTCATGTTGCCCATCTGATGGTCCAGTTTAAGCATACACTGACGACATGAAGCACTAGGCCATTCCTGAAGTAACATCCAAGAGCAGCCCTTGCACGACCTGCTGAATGTATGCACCCTGTTGGTCAACAAGGTGGACTGAATAGCCTGTGGAAGCAAATAAAGTATTTAAACAATCCTGCTATATCCCTCTATCTGCAGACTGCTCATGTGGCTGTCCAAGAGACCCTTAAACAACCCTAGCGTGCCTGCTCCCACCACCTTACTCGGTAGTGCATCCCACACCCTCACTACCCTTTGTGTGAAAAAATGCCCTCTAATATTCGTCTTATACATAGCCCCCCTCACCCTAAGGCCGTGACCCCTCGTTCTATCCGATTCTAATGGTGGAAAAAGCTTACCACCATTTACTCTATCTATACCCCTCATAATCTTATACCTCTAATAGATCTGCAAGTCTGCAACACCAGTTTTAAATCCAACCGATTTATTTGATAGTAAACTCGCAAGCTTTCGGCTTTATAGCCTTTGTCAGGCGAATGAGGTGTTCTGGTCTCCAAAAGCACACATGTCAGCACAGACAGTTTACAGGTTACTGATTAGAATGCGAATCTTTACACCTAACCTGCTATTCAAGTCTTAAAGTGGCTAACAATGTGAGTGGAAGGAGCACAGGTTAGACAGATGTGTATTGTCTCCAGACAGCACAGTAAGTGAGGTTTTTTGCTAACCCAGGCAAGTCATTGGGTTACAGATAGTGTGACATGAAGCCAAGATCCCTGTTAAAACTGTCCTCGTGTGCAGAACTTGGCTATCAGTCTCTGCTCAGCGGCTCTGTGCTGTCATGTGTGGTGAAGGCCCCCTTGAAGAACGTTTACCCGAAGGTCGGAGGCCGAATGCCCGTGACTGCTGAAGTGTTCGCCCACAGGAAGGGAACTGTTTTGCTTGGTGATTGTTGAGCGATGTTCATTCATCCGCTGTCATAGTGTCTGCATGGTCTCCCCATGCTTCGGGACATCCTTTCTTGCAACGTATTAGTAGACAACATTTGCCGAGTTGCAAGAGTATGTACCGTGTACCTGGTGAATGGTATTCTCACGTTTGATGTCATCCATGTCTATGATCCGGCATGTCTTGCAGAGGTTGCTGTGGCAGGGTTGTGTGGTATTGTAGTCATTGTTCTCCTTAAGGCTGGGTAGTTTGAACATAGAACATAGAACATTACAGCACAGAACAGGCCCTTCGGCCTTCGATGTTGTGCCGACCAAAATAAAAAGCAGTGCCCCTCCAAACTAAACCATTCCCTTCTCTTCCATATACTTATCAATTAACCTCTTAAACGCCACCAAACTTGGCGCATCTACAACAGCTGCAGGCAGGGCATTCCACTCCCTAATCACTCTTTGAGTAAAGAACTTACCTCTGATATCCATCCTATAACTCATACCCCTTAATTTAAAGCTGTGTCCCCTCGTGCTAGCTTTCTCCATCCTAGGAAAAAGGCTATCACTGTCCAGCACTGTTCGCAGCACTGTTTGCTGCGAACAATGGTCTGTTTGAGGTTGCGTGGTTGTCTGAAGGCAAGTGGGGGTGAGGGATGGCTTAGTGAGATGTTCATCGTCATCAATGATATGTTGAACATTCCGGAGAAGATGTCGTAGCTTCTCCGCTCCGGGGAAGTACTGGACAACAAATGGTACTCTGTCCACCGTGTCCTGTGTTCGTCTTCTGAGGAGATCAGTGCGGTTTATCGCTGTGACATGTCGGAACTGTCGATCGATGAGTTGAGCGCCATATCCTGTTCTCACGAGGGCATCTTTCAGCGTCTGGAGGTGTCTGTCACAATCCTCCTCTTCTGAGCAAATTCTGTGTATACAGAGGGCTTGTCCGTAGGGGAAGGCCTGTTTAACATGTTTGGGATGGAAGCTGGAGAAGCGGAGCATTGTGAGGTTGTCTGTCGGTTTGCGGTACAGTGAGGTGCTGAGGTGACCGTCCTTGATGGAGATGCGTGTGTCCAAGAATGCAACTGATTCTGGAGAATAGTCCATGGTGGGATGGAACTTGTTGATATCATCATATAGTTGTTTCAGTGATTGTTCACCATGAGTCCAAAGGAAAAAAATGTCATTGATGTATCTAATGTATAGCCTCGGTTGAAGATCCCATGCGGTGAAGAAGTCTTGTTGAAATTGCATATTGAGGTGCGAATTTGGTGCCCATGGCCGTTCCGTGTGTCTGGATGAAAAGCTGATTGTTGAAGGTGAAGACATTGTGGTCCAAGATGAAGCGGATAAGTTGTAAAATTGTATCCGAAAACTGGCAGTTGTTGGCATTGAGTACTGAGGTAGTTGCAGCAATGCCATCAACATGGAGGATGTTGGTGTAGAGTGCCGAGACATCCATTGTGACAAGGAGTGTCCCTGGTTCAACTGCTCCATGTGTGCTGAGTTTTTGTGGGAAGTCCATAGTGTCGCAACAAAAGCTGGGGATTCTTTGTACAATGGGTTTCAGGATGCCCTCAACATAGCAGGAGAGGTTCTCACACAGGGTCCCATTGCCTGATACGATGGGACGGCCTGGTATGTTTGCCTTGTATGTCTTTGGGAGGCAGTAGAGATCTCCAATGCGGGGAGTACGTGGAATGAGAGCCCGGAGGGTGTTCTGAAGGTCTGGATCAAAAGTTTTGATCAGAGTGTTGAGTTGACGAGTGTGTTCTTTGGTCGGATCTGCTGGTAACTGTCTGTAGTGTTTCTCATTATTTAGTTGTTGGTACACTTCTTTACAGTAATCCCTCTGTTCAGTATGATGACGGCACCTCCTTTGTCTGCTGGTTTGATGACAATGTTGCGGTTGGTCTTGAGAGTACGGATGGCGTTGCGTTGTGCTTGGGTGATGTTTGGGACTGTCTTGTGAGTACGGTTGATGAATCTGGTTTTGACGCACCTCCTGATGGCTTGGGCATACATGTCCAGTCAGGGGCAGCGGCCTTCCGGAGGAGTGTATTTGGATTCCTCCTTCTTCGGTTGCTGCACTGCGGATCTCTCTGTCGGCTGTTCTGGTTCATTTAGCTGTCTCGTTGACTAGAACACCTCATTTGCCTGACAAAGGCTATAAAGCTGAAAGTTTGCGAGTTTACTATCAAATAAATCCGTTGGATTTAAAACTGGTGTTGCAGACTTCGTACTGTGTTTACCCCAGTCCAACGCCGGCATCTCTACATCATCCCTCCCCTGTAGCCAGTGAGGATACAAATATTTCTCTCAAAGCCCCAGCAATTACTACTTTTGCCTCTTAGTATTCTAGGGTATATGTCATCAGGTCCTGGAGACATGTCTATCTTGATGTTTCTCAAGAACTCCAATAACTCCTCCTTTTTGATCTCAACATGACTCAAACTACCTACACATCCTTTCCCAGACTCATCATTCACCAGGTCCTTCTCTTAGTATGCAAAGTATTCATTTAATACCTAGCTCGTTTCATTTGGCTTCACACATAGATTCCCTCCCTTGTTCTTGAGTGGGCCAACCCTCTCCCTGGCTACACTCTTGCTCTTTATAAATGTGTAAAAAGCCTTGGGATTTTCCTTAATCCTACTGGCCAGTGCTTTTTCGTGACCTCTTTTAGCTCTTCTTACTCCTTGCTTAAGTTTCTCTCTACTTTCTCACCCTTCTTTACCCAAAGGGTGGTTCGGGAGTGGAATGCCCTGCCTGCAGCAGTTGTAGATGCGCCAAGTTTGGTGGTGTTTAAGAGGTTAGTTGATAAGTATATGGAAGAGAAGGGAATGGTTTAGTTTGAAGGGGCATTGCTTTTTATATTGGTCGGCGCAACATTGAAGGCCGAAGGGCCTGTTCTGTGCTGTTATGTTCTATGTTCTCTACTTTCCTTGTGTTCCACACTTGCTTTGTGTGTTCCCAGCCTCCAAGGTTTGACAAATGTTTCCTTTTTCTCTTTGACTAGGCTCATAATATCTCTCATTCTCCAAGGTTCCACAACTTGCCATACTTATCCTTCATCCTTACAGAAATGTGCCGGTCCTGAATCCCAATCAACTTACACTTGAAAGCCTTCCACGTGCCAGATGTTGATTTCCTCTCAAACATCTGCTCCCAATCTATATTCTCCAGTTCCTGTTTAATATTGTTGTAATTAGCCTACCCCGGTTTAGCACCTTAACTTGAGGGCTACACATCTTTATCCATCAGTACCTTAAAGCTTATTGAATTGTGATCACTGTTTCCGTAGTACTCCCCTTCTAAAACATCGACTACCTGGCTGGGGTTATTCCCCAATACCAGGTCCAGTATGGTCTCTTCCCTAGTTGGACTTCTACATATTGTTTCAAGAAGCCCTCCTGGATCCTCGTTACAAACCCTGCCCCATCCACGCTCCTAGCACTGAGTCCCAGTCAATATCGGGGAAATTAAAATCTCCCACTACAATCCTGTTACTTTTACACATTGAGGAACAGGTATGTAGGCAGATTTTGGCAATCTCCTGCTGGTAGTTAGATGTCCTATAGTAAACCCCCAGCATTGTGACTGCATCTTTCCTATTCCTGAGCTCTATCCATATTGCTTTGCTATATGAGCCCTCTGAGATGCCCTCCCGGAGTACAGCTGTGATATTCTTCTTAACTAATAGTGCAACTCCCCCATCCCTTTTACATCCCCTTCTATCACACCTGAAACGTTTATATCCTGGAATGTTAAGCTGCCAATCCTGTCCAAATCTCTGTAATGGCAACAACATCATAGTATCTAATACTAATCCAAGCTCTAACTTCATTATTTTTTGCATCGAGACAAATGCACTTCACTCCCAGACCCTCTGTGATTTACAATCTCACCCTGCCTGTTGTTTCTCTGAGTTTTACAGGCCCTATTTTCTTGTTCCCTTTCAGCTAATTCACCTTTGCTTTGGGTTACACCCGCCCTGCCAAACTAGTTTAAATCCTCCTACGTGACATTAGCAAACCTCCCAACCAAAATATTTGTGTTTAGATGGACCTGTACAAGAAAGACAGGTTGCCATCTGGGCCAGAGAGACCTCAATGGTCCAGATATCTGAAACCGACCCTCCTACACTAGCTGTTTAGCCATGTGTTGAACTGCACCATCTGCCTATTCTCAGTCTCACCAGCACTTGGCACAGGGAGTAATCCTGAGATTACAACCCCAAAGGTCCTACTTTTTAACTTTTGTGCCATTGGTGAAAAGGTCTACAAAAACCTGATTGTTAGGATTAATAAAAATTGGGCTGGTCTTGTATGTAGCAGTCCACGATACGTATTTTGTGATTATTGAGTTTAGTACAATATCCATTTTCCTACTTTGTTCATATATAAATATTCTATATTTAACATAGAGGGTGAAGTCACAAAGCAGCTAGTGAACCATGCTTTCTTGTAATGCAAATTCTGTCAGCTAGTTGTTTTTGATATGTGCCAGTGCTGAATTTGATTTGATAACAGTTAGGAAGATTAATATTTGCTTTAAAATTTTATCAGCAAGCAAAAAGTAATTTAAATGAATTGCTAACCTGTACAGAAATTATGATTGACGTATACATAGTCAAGTTTATTGGTCGATGTAAGCACATAGATCCTGAAAATTGCTAGCAGTTAAATGTCCGGCCTCGCTTTGATCATTCTGAGTCTTGATCTCCTGGAAAACACGGGCCAATTTAAAATCTAAAGTTCGTATCAACATGCTAGGGTTTACTCATACTCACTTGATTTGATTTATTATTGTCACATGTATTAACATACAGTGGAAAGTATTGTTTTTTGCACACTATACAAAGCATATCATTCATAGAGAAGGAAACAAGAGATTGCAGAATGTAGTGTTACAGTCATAGGCAGGAAGTATAGACAGAGTCAATGGATGGGAGGCTGGTTTGCATCATGGATTGGACTACATTCATGACTTTTTGTAGTTCCTTGCAGTCTTGGGTAGAGCAGGAGCCATATCAAGCTGTGATATAACCAGAAAGAATGCTTTCTATGGTGCATCTGTAGAAGTTGGTGAGAGTTATAGATGACATGCCAAATTTCCTTAGTCTGAGAAAGTAGAGGCATTGGTGAGCTTTCTTAAATACGGGGGAGACCAGGACATGTTGTTGGTGATCTGGACACCTAAAAATTTGAAACTCTTAATCCTCTCTAATTCATTCCGTTGATGTAGACAGGAGCATGTTCTTCTTTATGCTTCCTGAAGTTGATGATGGCTTCCTTTTTTTTTGACATTGAGGGAAAGGTTATTGTTGCTGCACCAGTTCACCAGATTCTCTCATTCCTGTACTCTATCTTGTCATTGTTTGAGATCCAACCCACTCAAACAATTGCAGTGATGTCATTGGCAAACTTGAAAATCAAATTGGGATGGAATTTGGCCACACATCATATACGTATAAAGAGTATAGTAAAGGCTGAGAACACAGCCTTGTGGGATATTGGAAAAGGTCTCTGAATATCAAAAGGTAACCCTCAAAATTTGCGTGAGTGTGATTGTGTATATACTTGGCAAAGTTTATGCAACTTGTACTCATCGTTTAGCTCTCTTAGCCCCTGCATCATTCTGATGGAATGTTATCAAACTTGAAAATGCAGTTCTTTATACTTTCATCTAGTACATTTACAAACATAGTGGAAAATCTGCTGATCTGTCGCCACTGGCTACGTTTTGCCTGGAGCGTGTATCCCTGTTATCTTCATTCTATCTATAACCAATTCCCAGTCAGGTGCAGTTCAACGTACAAATGTCCCTCAGCCCAGTGAATTACTTTCTGGAATTTGTTCAGTGACATGTATCGTGCACTGGACTTGGTAATTATAATCCTACACTCATTCCCTACTTTGGTATGAACTTTGTATCAAACAGATAGACATCAGCATGTGCTGTTTGCTGCTACTGCCAGTTCCTTACATTAACAATGTGCTGTGCCAATGAATTTTTGTTTTGATTCTCTCACCACAACGGATGAAAATTATTGTGGAGTCATCAACTAGTTGCACTATCTTTATCTCAGAGTCACACACCTTGTATAAGATTCTGCCAGTATCTGACAGAGATTGTGTAGTTGCGTTGAGGGTCTGTAATTAACTTAAATTTTACTCAGCGCTTTAACATTGTAAATAAATAAACTTTTTTTGCAAGAAATAGACCAGTTATTCTTGTATCACCAACTTTGTCCACCCAAATCCAATTGCTTCAACATAACTATTGAGTGGCCATTTGTGATTAAATGCTATAATTTAATGTAATACTTTAAAAACTTTCTCATTCTATACTGTGTAGCAGTATATTCACGCAAAGCCAGGAATGGAATCTTAATATTCCAGGTTCCCAGGTATTCTAGAGTGATAAGGGGGAGAATCAGGTAATGTTAATTAAGAACAAAATTACCATTCTAAATATGATTTATTACGGTTGTAAAACTGAATCTATTTGGTAATCTAGTTATTGTGGGAGCCGTCCTAGCTGAGTTCAATTTAGCCTTACAGACATGCATGCTTGCATACTTGCAAATACACAAATGTACATTCCCAGCAAGAGTCATTGAATAGGGATCAAGCTCATCGCAATAATTCTTGATTTCCTGAAAAGGGATTGAATCTGGAGCTGGGTTACTATTCACTGGAAACATTGGGCCATTAGAGATCAAGCAAATATATAAAGTTTTTAAGTGAATCCATTGCTCTTAAAAAGCTAAGTGCAGTTGAAAGTTTTAAGACCTGTATCAAATTTATAATATCCTAATTTTTTATTTGCTCCACTCTGCCTGACTTCATAGTGCCACTTGCCGGAAACCAATCAGAGGGGCTGCTGGGAGACCAGTTGAGTTCACGTTCAAGGATGCACTTCCAAGAAGGCCTGTCCCTAAAGTTCAGCCAGTCACACAGGTCAAGCCAGAAAAGAGTAAAAATCAACGCTCTATCTCCATTTGGATGCAAATTGTGGTGCTTCTCGTTGTTGCTTTCTTCCTGTTCTTGGTTTATCAAGCTATGGAAACAAACAAAAGGAATCCGTTCCCTGTCATCCCTGAAGATTCCTCTAAGGCAGCGGCTGGCAGTCACCATTGAGGAAGCTTAATCATCAGTAGTATATCCTCGAGTTCAGATGTGAACATACAGTTTTTGTTTTTTGTATTGGAACAGAGATTGAGGAGTAGGGGGATTACTGGAAGGGAAGTGAGCATGTTTAATAAAGGCAGAAGAGGAAAATGGACATTTGCTTTCTGCTTGAGATGGACTGTATCAAATCTCTGTGCCATATAAGGAAAAGCATTTAAAAATTACAACCTCAGACTTTTTTGTAAACTATTTTTCTAAACTTAGAATTTCTTTTTTTTTTAATTGATCATGGCATAATTGGTACAATGAGATGCTACAAAGTCTATGTGTAGCCATTTTAAGTAGTGACTAATGAGGATGGTAAAGTCAATAGTATTGTTAAATCTTTTATACCTTTTGAAATGTGATTAGATTGGGCACAAGGTCAAAAATCTGTGTTCTAAAATTAATGCTGTGATGCAGGTAATGTTGAATTGTGTTGGTTTTGTAGAATGAGGATGGAACTAGAATAAAGGTGTTCTACATTATTACTTATAACAGAAATACATCTGCTTTGGCAGAACATGTTTGAAAAACATTGCATCTTTCAGTAAAGAATTTAATTGGATCGAACTACAAATTACATCATGAGTCCTGGCACATACCAATCTGTGGCATCAGATATTCTTTATTGTTCATTGCTATCTTTACTATGACAATTTCATTATTTAATGTTAGATTACATGAGTATACTTGTGTATTTAATTGTCTAGAATCATGTCTTTTTAGAAGTCCTATTTATTAGCAATACTAAATGTCCATGTTAAAATAAAATGACTAAAATAATGGTTACCGTGTAGCTCATATCGTTTACTAATGGCATTTTTCTTTCTGGACAACATTCCAACACACACTGAGCTCTGACGAAGAGTCATCCAGACTCAAAATTTTGGCTGTATTTTCTCCACAGATGTTGTCAGACCTGCTGAGTTTCTCCAGCATTTTCTGCTTTTGACTCCAACAGTCTGTCATGATTGTCCTCATCGGCCACTGTATATTTCCTGGAATCCACTTTGTGTGGATATCCTACTTTGATGAATAGTCCTTTGAACTCAACGTGAACTCATAACATTAACTCTGTTCCTCTCTCCACAGATGCTGCCAGACTTGCATGGTTTTTCCGGCATTGTCTGTGTTGCTGTCGATAGCCTGATGTTTCTACCAAGATGACAGTGGCCATTTGGCCAGCCCTTGTCTTTGGAGCTGAATGCTTTGCTGTGTTGAATGTTTGACAGTACTTGGTTTTACAGTCTTTAAATGTGCCTAGCTGTGTATTGGGGAACAATTAACGGTGATGTATATTTCTACGTTGGAACTTTTTATTGCAATAATTTATCCAGTATTCATACAAGTATAATTTTGAAAACTTACCTATAAGGGCAACTAGGTGGGTATGAAAACTGAGCTGCTGAATTGAATTGTGATATTAGGCTAGTGGTAGATCAATAGAGGTGAGGGGTGGTGGGTGCTCCACTTTCCGCCCACAGTCCAAAGACGTGCAGATTAGTGGAGTGAATACAGGGATAAGGTGGTGGTGGGGCTGGACTTGGATAAGATGCACTTTGCAGATATGGTGCATACTTAGTGGGTCAAATGGTATTCTATGGGAATTTCATAAAGTAGTTTGAGACCAGCTTTATCTGTAAATGTAACCACACGGCTAGTGGAGTAAAAGAAGGGCAGTAAAACAGCTGCAATGGAGTAACAGCCAAAGGACCAGGAATGGGCTGACATTATTCTGAAATTTTTACTATTGCAAGGTAAAATGAGATAATTTATGATTATAGGACATGTAAAGAAAAATATTGAATCTCAGTATCTACCAACAGCTGCTGCCAACAAACTGGAACACACTGATTATGATCTGAAATTGAGTACAAAGGCTGTAAAGTGCGCAATCAAATAATGAGATGCTGTTCCTGAATCTTCTGTTGAACTTCATCAGTAGGAAGTCTGACAAAAGTTCTCCATTCACCTGACGAAGGGCAAACCCTGAAAGCTTGTGAGTTTCAAATAAGTTGGTTGGACTTAAAATTAGTGTTGTCAGACTTTGTACTGTGTTTACCCCAGTCCAACGCTGGCATCTCTACATTACGAACTTCATCAGAGCAGTGTGGTGGTATAGTGGCATATTGTTAACACTGCTGATTTTGCATGTTCTCCCCTGGATGCTCAGTTTCCTCCCACACTCCAAAGATGTGTGAGTTAGGTGGATTAAAGAACAAAACAGCACGAAAACAGGCCCTTCGGCCCAACGAGCCCGTGCTGCCACCCCGATGTTCCCACCTCTACCTGTAATCCCTGTCTATGTTTATAGATCTATGGATTAAAAACCAAATTTGAGACAATTTAGGGAGAATTTGTTCTGCCAGTTAGCCTAAGAGCACATCTTTGGGATGTGGGAGGAAACCGGAGCACCCAGAGAAAACCCATGCAAGCACGGGGAGAATGTGCAAACTCCCACAGACACAGGCCCAAATCCATGTATCTGCACAGCACAGCGATAGTTACTGAACTGTCGAGTTGCCCATCAAGTAGTCCAGGTCAAGCGTACACTAACGACGTGAAGCACTAAGATACTCTCAAAAAAAAAATCCAAGAGCAGCCCTCTTATGATCCATCAGCTGTGCTAAATTGACCTTTACTGTCAGGGGAATTAATAAGGTAAATGTGTGGGGTTTATGGGAATAAGACCTGGGTGAGATTCTTGTTGGTACAGATTCGATGGACTGAATGGCCCCCTTCTGTACTGTATGATTCTGTAACACATCATGGTCTTTAAAAGGCAATTGTGGGACAAAAGAGGAAAAAGCAGAGAAGTGGAGCTAGTTGAGTTGCTCTTGCAGAGAGCTGGTATGGATATAATGCTTTGAATAATCATCACACAGAAGGAAGCCATTCTATAAACATTTCCTGCATCAATACTAATGCCTTTACATTCTGCCTCCGGTACAGCACCCAAAATTGGACATTCTCAAGGACTTCCTTACTATTCAGAGTAAGAACAGCCGCCGGGTGGAGAACATAGTGGTGGATGTGGACTAGTTGAACTTCAAAAGAAGCATCCTCGGGCTGCTCATGATGGATAAGAGGTGAAGGGGCATGAGACATCTATCACTAAAAGAACAGGCTCAGGATGGGAGAGAAAGAAACTAAAATGGAAAAAAGTAGTCCCATGGGGCAAGAACAGATTCAAAGAGCTATCTGCATTTAATAACGCAGGCTGGTCTGAAGGAGAGGGGACACCTGCTAAGATAAATATCCCACAACCTTCCTTTCCATTGCAAGAATGTAGGGAGGAGGTATATGATAAAGGGTAGACCTATTAAGAGTATAGAAACGCAGAGGGACCTGGGGGTGCAGGTGAACAAGTCTCTGAAGGTGGCAGAGCAAGTGGAGAAGGTTGTGAAGAAAGCATATAGTATGTTAGCCTTTATATGAAGGGGTATAGAGTACAAGAGCTGGCCTTTAATGTTGCAGTGGTATAAAACGTTGGTTAGACCTCATTTGGAATACTGCGTCCAGTTCTAGTCGCCTTACTACCGGAAGGATGTGGAGAGTCTGGAGAGAGTGCAGAGGAGGTTTACCAGGATGTTGCCTGGTATGGAAGGTCTGAGTTAGAGAGGTTAGGCAAATTGGGACTGTTTTCCTTAGAAAGACGTAGACTTAGAGGAGATCTAATAGAGGTGTATAAGTTTATGAGGAGTATAGATAGAGTAAACAGGGTTAAGCTTTTTTCTAGGATGGACTCGTAGGGTGAGGGGGGTAAGATATAATTTGGATGCTAGAGGGAGTTTTCACACAGAGGGTGGTGGGGGTATGGAATGTGCTGCCAAGTAAAGTGGTGGAGGCAGGTACTCTGGAGTTATTTAAGAAATACTTGGATGGGCACATGAACAGAATGGGAATGGCGGGGTATAGAAAACTGATTTAAAATAGGGATCATGAGCCTTGGGAGTCCCTGGGAAGTGTGTAAATAATGATGATATTAATGTACTTGTTTTTATCCTACAGGTGGTTTGGTGCACCTTGTTGTCTAACAAGGGGCATACACGCGATGGGTCGTGAGTGGGTGCTGTTGGATTTTTTTTTTCGTGAGTATCCTAGTGCTTCACGTCATTAGTGTACGCTTGACCTGGACCATTTGATGGGCAACACAACAGCTCAGTCACTATCGCTGTGCTGTGCAGATACATGGATTTGGGCCTGTGTCTGGGAATTTGCACATTCTCCCTGTGATTGTGTGGGTTTTCTCCGGGTGCTCCAATTTCCTCCCACATCCCAAAGATGTGCTTCTAGGCTAATTGGGAAAATAAATTCTCCCTAAATTGTCTCAAGTTTGGTTTTTAATCCATAGATCTATAAACATAGACCGGGATCCCGGTAGAGGTGGGAACATCGGGGTGGCAGCACGGGCTCGTTGGGCCGAAGGGTGTGTTTTCCATGCTGTTTTGTTCTTTGCTCTTTGCTCATGGCGGAGAGATTTAACAGTTTTTGGACTCTCAACAATGGATACACATCCTTTATCAAAGAGTTGGTGGAGAGCTGGGAGTCGTATGACATGGACCTCTGGCTTGTAGATCAAGTAACAAAAGGTAAAGTCATCACAGTCCCAGATCACCATAGACTGCTAGCCCGTTTGAGGGTAGAGAGCTAACTGGTGATTTAACCTGAGGGTCACCCAGACCGCAGGCTAGGGGCAAGGTTGAGAAGACAGGGGCCTTCATGAATAGCCTCAGCCAGTACAGGAATTGAACCCAAACTGAATATAAAGTGTCAACAGGCTGTATAACAAATGAACCTAAGTTGATAATTTAAGGTGGAGAGATAATGACAAATAATCAGAGTTAAGATGGTGCTAAACATAATACAAATTCACGCCATTACCACTTAAACATTGTACAAAGTCATGTCTTGCTAACCCCTGTTGGGCAGCTCAGTGGTTATCAGCACTGGGTTTGATTCCTGGCTCGGGGTCAGTGTGTGGAGTTTGCACGTTCTCGGTGTATCTGCATGGGTTTCCCTTGGGTGCTCGGGTTTCCTCCCACGGTGTGAAAGATGTGCTGGTCAGGTTGCATTGGCCGTGCTGTCTTCTCCCTCAGTGTACAGGTACCGGAGTGTGGTGACTCGGGGATTTTTCACACTAACTTCATTGCAGTGTTAATGTGAGCAGGGTGTCCATGTGCCTGGGACGGTCTCTGCGGCTGCGCACTGAGCTTCCGGTCCACCTGCCCGCAGCCAATCAGCGGCGGTGCCGGCCGTTGCGTCACGGGTGACGTGTGTAATCCCATCCCCGGCCGCCGCCATTTTGTCTGCGGTTGCCGCAGCTCCCGGTTATCCGCCTCCTGCCGCTCCGGTCACCCTCCCCTTCCCCTCACAGTCCGCTCCGGTATGATCTCCTCCGCCCTGCTCGCTGTCGGCGCGGCTAATCCCTTCAACTCACCCCGTTTCCAGCTGCTTCCTGACACCGGAGCCGCTCCCACGGCCCAGGCCGCAGGCTCCGGCCCCCTCAGCGCCGTTCCAGCTGCCCGCCGCCGCCACCTCGCTGCTGCCGCTGTGAAAGGTAAGGGCCCGCCATCAGGAGGAGGGGGAGGCTGGCCAACCGCTCCAGGCCCAGCCGGCGGTGCTGAGGGGCCCCGCGGCCCAGCATTAGCCTTGGGCCTGGGCTGCCCTTGGCCGGTGACCTCTGCGCTTGGCGGCTCCCCCATTGTGAGAGACCCAGAGCGGGTGGGTGTTTCCCCGGGGTGGTAGTAACCAGGGGGACGGGGGCTGGAGACTGTGAGGAAACTCCCCGGGTGCTGGGAATCTGGAACTCAAAGGCTGCCTGAGAAAACTTGAGGTAAAATGTCCATAACCACCTCCCCCCCTCCCCCCCGCCCAAGACAGCGGGACACTAATAAGGGGGTTAAGGCAACATGATTCTTCCCCTATATTAACCAAAGACCTGACTATAAGAGCTGGGAGCTTGTGATGGAGCTGTCTAAAACACTGGTTTATCCTTAGCTAAGATGTACAGATGCATCTACATCTCTACATGTAGAGAATGGGGTCAACACAGTAAGAAGTCTGACAGGTTTAAATCCAACTGATTTATTTGCTAGTAAACTCACAAGCTTTTGACTCTCTGGTCTTCGTCGGGTGATGAAGACCAGAGGGTCGCAAGCTTGTGAGTTTACTATCAAATCGGTTGGATTTAAACCAGATGTTGTCAGACTTCTTGCTGTGCTTAATCCAAACCTAAAGCGCTGTGTGCAGTTCTGGTCACTACCCCACAGAAAGGATGTGATTGCGCTGGAGAAGGTGTAGAGGAGATTGACCAGGATGTTTCCTAGGTGGAACAATTCTTCATGAAGAGAGACTGGTTAATCTGAGATTGTTTTCTTTGGAGCAGAGAAGACTGAGACCAGAATGAGGTATACAAGATTGAGAAGCACATGTGGGAAGTAACTTTTCCCCTTGGTAAGGGACAGAAGATTTAAAGGAGATTTGAGAAAGACCTTTTCATCCCGAGGTGTTGGGAGTCTGTAAATCACGACCTGAAAAATTAATTGATTGTGGTGGCAATGGTAAAAATCACTATGGTATACAAGGCTACAGACTAAGTGCTGAAAAATGGAATTAGAATGATGGTCGATGCCCAATGCAAACACTGTGGACCGTTTATGTACCATAAAGCTCCCAGTATGACTCTTTTTACTTTCACCCCAGCTTTCTCTCTTTCCTACCTCCTCCCCCCACGCTCTCTATCCCCTCCCCACCTCTATCTCACCTTTGCATCCCCTATATTTTCATACTCTTCTTTCCTACACAGAGCAGGAAGAGTATAGCTGTGAATATGGCTCCGCTCGCTTCTATGCCCTGTGTGGTCTGGGTGGGATCCTCAGCTGCGGCACAACCCACACTGCCGTGGTGCCGTTGGATCTGGTGAAGTGCAGAATTCAGGTTTGTGGTATGGTGCTGGTCTCCTGGCACTAGGGGTGGAGGAACTGGAATGCCTAGCTTGGTCTGGACGTTGGGTTCAGGGCCTCCTGTGCTAAAGATGCTGCCTTTCTGATGCCAGAAACCCAATCCTCCTGTGTGTTGCATGTTGTGGTAACTAACTGCATGGTGTGTCTTTTGTTTTATTGTAACTTCAGAAGAATACAGCTGCGAATATGGCTCCCCCAAGTTTTATGCTTTGTGTGGATTTGGAGGTATCCTGAGTTGTGGTATAACGCACACAGCTGTTGTGCCTTTGGATCTGGTGAAGTGTCGCATTCAGGTGTGTATTTCATTTTGACGTGAGCCCTCTGACCAAAGCCTATCTTTCTAGGGAAAAGTATGAGTGTCATGTGGTTTGATTTTGTAACCGTTTTGATCCCTTCATCATTCGGTAATGTGATTTTTGGAAAAATTGCTATTCATTTATAAAAATGATTGTTTGTTAAATTGGATAATTTATGACTGTTATTTGTAATCAAATATGTGGAGTTGCCAACGGACTGGGGTGGGCACAGTAAGTAGTCTCAACACCAGATTAAAGTCTAACATGTTAATTTGGTAGCTCAAGCTTTTGGAGTGCTGCTCCTTCATCAGGTGAGTGCAGGATGAGTTTTACGAACACGGCATATATGGACACAAACTCAATTACAAGATAATGTTTGGAATGTGAGTCTTTATTGGTGCAGGCAGTGTGAGAGGTTTAAGCACAGATTAAAGAGATGTGAATTGTTAAGACTTGCATTCCAACCGTTATCTTGTAATTGAGTTTGTTTATATATGCCGTGCTTGGGAAATAAATCCTGCACTCACCCATTAGTCAAATAGCTGGCCCTTGTGATTTTTATTCTCACGCTATAGCTTAACTATGTGCATAAGTTATGCAGTAGGCCTCAATAATGCATTTTGCATTTTTTGATGAGCTGCATGCTGTTACATTTAATATTATTTCTAGTTGTTGTGGAGTTGCATCTGGAAGTTAGTCAAAGTTTTCTTCTGGATGGTTATCCAATTTGTGACTTGGTTTTTTTTAATCCAAACCAGAAACTGAGTGGAGGCTTTACAGAGAAAGTCTGATCCAGTTTCTCTTGGGTGACCTTATGCAGTTCACCTTGCATAGGATTTATTAAGAATGAATTAGTATTTGTACAGTGTACCAAGGTCGTTTGCAAGTAATAAATTAGATTTTGGATTGGCATTGAGTGCATATTTTGTCCACCGCAAGGTCCTGCAATGAGCAGAGATGACCTATACGACCTTGATTTAAAAAGACGATTGTTTGAAAAATACTCCGTCCAAGCTCGTTGGAAAAATAACAAGCTCCCTGAATATGTTTAAGATCTTCCACCCATTGAACACAGCAGACAGTCTCAACGTAGGATGTGAATCCAGACCCTTCTAAATCATGGTTGTCAGTATTGGGTCAAGCTGACAGTAATAGCACAATGTGACTATTCAGGCCATCCTACCTTTATTTGGTAGTTACAAATGCATGATATTCTTCACCTTTCTAAGCTGTTGTTTGTTAAACTTAGCAAGTTTTCTAGGGGCAGAGTAAAGTTTACAACCTGTTCAGTGAAAATTTTGTTTTTGGAACTGCACAGACAGTCCGTTTAGCCCAACGAGCATTAGGGGCAGTTATTTGTGCGCTCTATCCAATCTCTATCACTTTTCTTCAGCTGTTCTCAAGAACCTTTGAAATTTTCTTAGCATGAGATGAAATAATACTGGTAGAAGCCATGCTGTAAGTACCAGCTGCAGTTCTGAGATACAAAATGAGTTCATTGATTCATATGATATATATTACAGACATTTGGCTGGTGATTGGTACATCAATATGTACCTGCCAGTTAATCTCGTTTTGCCAGATTGAGTTGGAACCTAGTTCCTCTAAAGAATCTGGACCATATCACCAATTGCCACAGTAATGTTCCGTTATGGAGACTTCATTTTTTTTTTTGCATTAATGTGACTAGGTGGATCCTGGAAAATACCAGAGCATCTTCAAAGGATTTGCTATCACTGTGAAAGAAGATGGTGTTCGTGGACTGGCAAAAGGATGGGCTCCAACCTTCATTGGCTATTCAATGCAAGGACTGTGCAAATTTGGTTTCTATGAAGTTTTTAAGAACATCTATGGCCAATTGTTGGGTGAAGTAAGTATTTTCCGAATGTTCTGTCTAGCTTCTAACAGCGTGTGGCATTGTATTTTCCTATAAATTAACAATAGTTTGTGCTACAAAGGTAGAAATGTGAGTACTTGCAAGGGAACCCAAACGCAGATGCATTATTGGGTGTGTTGGATGCCGGTAGTAACCATAGAGAGTTATAAGCCGTCACAATAGAGAATAGGAGTTCTCTATCCTCCTATATAGGAGGATAGGAGTTGACACAATGACAATGTGCTTTTGATGGAACGGGCAGCGGTTTTAAGTCTTGACGGGTGGGTCTGGGCTATAGATTAGTATTGATCCATTGTGAAGAATGCTTAGAATTGTAACAATGCATTGATGTGACCATGCATTTCAGGTGACATTGCATGCTTCATTTCCTCTGTGACATCAAATATCTTGGCTTAGTCTGTATTATTTCTACAGTGTGATCAAGAGAAGGGATGATTAATCAGCTTCCTCTCTATGACTATGCCCCATCCTTTCTGCTCTCGATAGGATGGGGTCGTGTGCACTTGTAATACATATGTCCCAGTTCACCCCCTCTGCTTGCTTAAATTAGGGATGTCGAAGCGCTGTGTATTTAACTTTATAATCTATATGATGGATATGGATTAAGTTTAACTTCACATTCCATTACCTGCACATATCCCAAAGATGATACCAGCAGCTTGTTTTGAATTGAGATTTACCTACCTGGAAGATTAGTCCTAAATGAATATCCAGGCAAACAAAGGTCATTGAGGGAAAACTGGCCAGTTAGAACATAGAACATTACAGCGCAGTACAGGCCCTTCGGCCCTCGATGTTGCGCCGGCCAGTGGACCCTCTAACCTAAACTATTCCAATATCATCCATATGCCTATCCAACGACCATTTGAATGCCCCCAAAGTAGGCGAGTCCACAACTGCTGCAGGCAGGGCATTCCACGCCCTCACCACCCTCTGTGTAAAGAACCTGCCTCTGACATCCGTCCTATAACTACCACCTCTTAATTTAAAGTTATGTCCCCTCGTGTTGGTCATCACCATCCGAGGAAAAAGGCTCTCACTATCCACCCTATCCAGTCCTTTGATCATCTTATACGCTTCAATTAGGTCACCGCGTAACCTTCTTCTCTCTAATGAAAATAACCTCAGGTCCCTCAGCCTTTCCTCATAAGGCCTTCCCACTATACCAGGCAACATCCTGGTAAACCTCCTCTGCACCCTTTCCAATGCTTCCACATCTTTCTTATAATGCGGCGACCAGAACTGTACGCAATACTCCAAGTGCGGCCGCACCAGAGTTTTGTACAGTTGTAACATAACCTCACGGCTCCTAAATTCAATCCCTCTACCAATAAAAGCTAACACACTGTACGCCTTCTTAACAACTTTATCAACCTGGGTGCCAACTTTCAAAGAGCTATGTACTTGTACCCCAAGATCCCTCTGCTCGACAACACTATTAAGGGTCATTTATAAAAATGACAAACAGCAGTGGCCCTAAAACAGATCCTTGAGGTACACCACTTGTAACTGCACTCCAGGTTGAATATTTCCCATCAACCACCACCCTCTGTCTTCTATCAGCTAGCCAATTCCTAATCCAAACTGCTAAATCACCTTCAATCCCATGCATTTGCACTTTCTGCAGTAGCCTACCATGGGGAACCTTATCAAACGCTTTGCTAAAATCCATATACACTACATCAACTGCCTTTTCTACCTCTTTGGTCACCTCCTCAAAAAACTCAATAAGTTAGATGAATCTTTTTGATTCAAGTTCTGATTCTCTGAACTTGACTGTGACTTACACATTGGCATCTATCCAAGCTTTCATACAGAGTCAGCTCTGAGATGTGATGTTTGAGCTGTCCCTCCTTATGTAATGCAGTTCCAGACTGCTTTCTGTCCAGTACGGGTTTTGGTAAGACAGTGAATTATTAAAATAAATATTGATCATTTCAAAATTTCCCTTTAGCATTAATTATTTTTGTACTCTTCGATTGGATGACTTTAATTTCATTCCCAGATTTTCAGGACAGCACATTGCTGATTATAGCCAATAGCTGTGCGGAGACTGATTTTGCTCTTCATCTGACAATTAAGGGAAGGGAAAAGTGTTGATCAGTCTTTAAAGTACTCAGCAAGTGTAGTTATCAAACTAGAAATCTGTGATTTAAGAATTCATCCAGAAAGGTATAATCTTGCTACTCCTTTTTAGGAAAATGCATACCTCTGGCGCACATCCCTGTATCTTGCTGCATCTGCCAGTGCTGAGTTCTTTGCTGATATTGCACTTGCTCCAATGGAAGCTTGTAAGGTCCGAATTCAGACGCAACCTGGTTACGCAAACACTCTGAGAGAAGCTTTTCCTAAAATGTATGCTGAAGAGGGGGTATGGGCGTAAGTATGGATTGTATTCCTTGAATAAAACTTGGCCAACACATTTCCTTAGATCCATCTTTGGGGTTTATCTGTTTTGTTATGCTGGTAGACTTCATGCTTCATGGGTACTCCAGTGTGCTTATCAGATAATCCGCAACTTTTGTGGTTGTATAGTCAAAGATGCTTGAGTCATTGATGTGTGAGAATAGTATACCTGCATGTTAGTCATTTATGTTCCAGTGTGAATAGCCTGTATTAAGCATGCTGTTTTCTATCATTGGGACTTGGCTGGTTTGCGGACATCAAAACTATTTTTTATTTATGTGGGTATATATGAAATAGGAGTGGGCCCATCGAAGATTATCCCTTGCTGTCTTTACTACCTAGAAATCGATCTGTGTTGAAGACTTATGGACAACCTCTCCAGCCCTCTGGGGCAGAAATTCCTTGTTTCTGTCCAAAATGGCTTAATCTGAAACTAATTTGCTGTTTCCCCCCACACCTAGTACCAAACAACTTTTTTTTGCATCTAACCTGTCATGCTTTGTAAGAATTTGGTATGTTTCAATGAGATTATCTTTTCAAAATACTGGAGATTATTGTCCCCGTCTCCTCAATCTCTTGTGGGGCTACGCCGGGAATCCGTTTTGTGAACCATTGCCGCACTCAGTTTAAATGCTCCCTTGGATATTGAAACGGTACACAGTACGCCAGATGTGGCCTCACCAAGGCTGTATACAATAATGTGCTCCTGCATGTTTGCTGTCTCATTTATGAATACAGGCAGCCAGGTCCTTTTTGACGCCTCCAGTCTTTCAACAATTAAAAATATACCATGCATTTTTGTTTCGTTTTTTGGCGAACTAGATTTTTCAACATGTTCCATCTACCGTATTCTTCTGGTTTGTTGAAATCCCCTTGAAAATCTTTACAACTCATTCCACTACTTTTGCCATCAGCAAACTTGGATATTCCTAGCATTATTTTCTAAAGTTATCACAACCTTTATGAAAGGTTCTAGTATTTCCCTACTGCTATTGTCAAGCTAATTCTTTTTCTCATAGTTGCAGTTTTCCTGACCTTTGCTATATCCTTGTAAATCCCTCTGCAGCAATTACATACCTCTGTAAATGAGGTGACCAGGATTGCACATGGTATGCAAACTGTGGCCTAACAAATGTTTTATGTAGCTCCAGCATAACCTTCTTGCTTGCCTTATCCTTATACCTTATTGACCTGTTGTACCTTCAGGAATCTGTGGCCAAAGTCCTTCATTTCCTTCCACTTATTCTGTATTGTGCATGTTTGACCCGCATAACCTCTCACTTCAAGCTGCATTCCAGTTGCCACTTTTCTGTCCACTTGACCAGTCTATATATTGTGCCTTATATTACCACCTCTATTTGGTGGCCTCTGAACAGCGTTTGCTACCCATAGCTGCTGCTTAGTTTCATACAAACTATTCTATATCTTGACCTCTCTCACCTTGCAAAGAAGAACAAAGAACAAAACAGCACGGGAGACAGGCCCTTCGGTCCAACGAGCCCACGCTACCACCTCGATATTCCCACTTCTACCCATGTTGCGTGTCTATGTTTATAAATCTATGCATTGGAACCAAATTTGGAACAATTTGGGGAGAATTTGTTTTGTGATGAATGAACCCTAGTATATGAATCAGAATTTCAACTGGTCTACTGGAGGTGCCATTCCTAATTGGGGTTCCAAAAGCCTAGCTGTTCTGACAGGAGAAAGTGCTCGGTAGATGTATCATATTGTCCTTTTGGGGGGGGGGGAGGCTTCACTATTCAGGTGCTTTAAGCCTGCTGTTAAATAGCCAATGTAATAGTTTTTTAATCAGCTAACATTTGTTCAGTCATCAGGGATGCAGCAGTAAAAGAAACAGACTTGTGTTTTAAAGCTCTTGCATAGACATGTGATCCCAGTTCAGTTTCAGTCCTGTTAAAGTTTAAAATCCTGAAATGGAAACAACAGTGACTATCGCTGTGCTGTGCAGATACATGGATTTGGGCCTGTCTCTGTCACATTCTCCCTGTGTGAGAAAGGGAAAGTTTGAACTCATGGCTGCGTGGATGGTGCAGGAGGGAGGGGTTCAGGTTCCTTAACAATTGGGACTCATTCTGGGATAGGTGGGACCTCTTCAAGAGAGATGGTCTACACCTGAACCAGAGGGGGACTAATATCTTGGGGGGAAAATTTGCTAAGGCTATGATGGGGGCTTTAAACTGATTCGGGGGGGGGGTGGGATCCTAAGTAGTTGGGGTGCTGAGAGGGATGAGAGTAAGGGGGTTATAGAAGAGAGTTGTAAAACACAGCGGTGTACGGGTGGGGTGGGGCATGGTTTGAAATGCATATACTTTAATGCAAGGAGTATTCGCAATAAGGGGGAGGAACTTGCAGCTTGGACCAGTACCTGGAACTTCGATGTTGTGGCCATTTCAGAGACTTGGGTAGAGCAGGGACAGGAATGGATGTTGCAGGTTCTGGGGTACAAATGCTTTAGTCGGAGTAGAGAAGGAGGTAGAAGGGGGGGAGGAGTGGCATTATTGGTCAAAGACTGTATCACGGTGATAGAAAAGAAGTTTGATGAGGACTTGTCTGTTGAGGTAGTATGGGCTGAGATTAGAAACAGGAGAGGAGAGGTCACCCTGTTGGGAGTCTTTTACAGACCTCCTAATAGTTCTAGAGAGGTTGAGGAAAGGATTGCAAAGTCAATTCTGATTAGGAGTGAAAGTAGTAGGGTAATTGTGATGGGGGACTTTAACTTTGCTAATATTGATTGGAATAGCTATAGCTCTAGCTCGTTAGAGGGGTCAGTTTTCGTACAGAGTGTGCAGGAAGGTTTTTTGACTCAGTATGTAGATAGGCCAACTAGAGGTGAGGCTACATTGGATTTGGTGCTGGGCAATGAGCCAGACCAGGTGTTAGGCTTGGAAGTTAGTGAACATTTTGGTGATAGTGACCACAATTCGGTTACGTTCACCTTAGTGATGGATAGGGATAGGCATGAAGCTGGGGGCAGTAGTTATAGCTGGGGGAAGGGTAATTATGAGGCCATCAGGAGAGAATTAGGGTGCATAGATTGGACTAGGAAACTACAGGGACTGGGAACATCTGGAATGTGGTGCTTATTCAAGGAGCAGCTGCTGCGAGTCCTTGATAAGTATGTCCCTGTCAGGCAGGGAGGAAATGGTCGAGTAAGAGAGCCTTGGTGTACGAAAAAAGTTGATTTGCTGGTTAAGAAGAAAAAGGAGGCTTATGTCAGGATGAGGCTTGAAGGCTCAGTTAGTGCAATGGATAGCTATAGATTAGCCAGGAAGGAGGTAAAAAGTGAATTGAGGAGAGCTAAGAGGGGACACGAGAAGATGTTGGCTGATAGGATTAAGGAGAATCCTAAAGCTTTCTTTCGATATGTTAAGAATAGAAGATTGGTTAGGGCAAGATTAGGGCCAGAGATAGCAGTGGGAAGTTGTGCATGGAGCCTAAGGAGATAGGAGAGACACTGAGTATTTTTCATCAGTATTCACGCAGGAGAAAGACAGTGTTGTCAGGGAGAATACTGCGATACCAGGTTGTAGACTGGGTAGGATTGAGGTTCATAAGAAGGATGTGTTAGCGAATCTTGAGGGTATGAAAATTGATAAGTCCCCTGGGCCAGATGGGATTTACCCTAGGATTCTCTGGGAGGCTAGAGAGGAGATTGCAGAGCCTTTGGCTTTGATCTTCATGTCGTCATTAGCTACAGGTATAGTGCCGGAAGACTGGAGGATGGCAAATGTTGTCCCTTTGTTCAAAAAGGGGAGTAGGGACCATCCTGGAAATTATAGACCGGTGAGCCTGACTTCTGTTGTGGGCAAGGTCTTGGAAAGAATTATAAGGTTTAGGATTTATAAGCATCTAGAGAGGAATAAATTGATTAGGGATAGTCAGCACGGTTTTGTGAAGGGTAGGTTGTGCCTCACAAACCTTATTGAGTTTTTTGAGGAGGTGACCAAAGGGGTAGATAAGGGTAAGGCAGTTGATGTAGTGTATATGGATTTTAGCCAAGCTTTTGATAAGGTTCCCCATGGTAGGCTACTGCAGAAAGTGCAGATGCATGGGATTGAAGGTGATTTAGCAGTTTGGATTAGGAATTGGCTAGCTGATAGAAGACAGAGGGTGGTGGTTGATGGGAAATATTCAACCTGGAGTGCAGTTACAAGTGGTATACCTCAAGGATCTGTTTTAGGGCCACTGCTGTTTGTCATTTTTATAAATGACCTAGATGAGGGTGTAGAGGGTTGGATTAGTAAATTTGCTGACGATACCAAAGTGGGGGGAGTTGTAGACAGCGAGGATGGATGTTACAGTTTGCAGAGGGACATAGATACGTTGCAGAGCTGGGCCGTGAGGTGGCAAATGGAATTCAATACGGATAAGTGTGAGGTGATTCACTTTGGTAGGAATAACAGGCATATGAAATATAGGGCTAATGGAAGGACCCTTAGTAGTGTTGTCGAGCAGAGGGATCTTGGGGTACAAGTACATAGCTCTTTGAAAGTTGGCACCCAGGTTGATAAAGTTGTTAAGAAGGCGTACGGTGTGTTAGCTTTTATTGGTAGAGGGATTGAATTTAGGAGCCATGAGGTTATGTTACAACTGTACAAAACTCTGGTGCGGCCGCACTTGGAGTATTGCGTACAGTTCTGGTCGCCGCATTATAAGAAAGATGTGGAAGCATTGGAAAGGGTGCAGAGGAGGTTTACCAGGATGTTGCCTGGTATGGTGGGAAGGCCTTATGAGGAAAGGCTGAGGGACCTGAGGTTATTTTCATTAGAGAGAAGAAGGTTACGCGGTGACCTAATTGAGGCGTATAAGATGATCAAAGGACTGGATAGGGTGGATAGTGAGAGCCTTTTTCCTCGGATGGTGATGACCAACACGAGGGGACATAACTTTAAATTAAGAGGTGATAGTTATAGGACGGATGTCAGAGGCAGGTTCTTCACACAGAGGGTGGTGAGGGCGTGGAATGCCCTGCCTGCAGCAGTTGTGGACTCGCCTACTTTGGGGGCATTCAAATGTTCAGTGGATAGACATATGGATGATATTGGAATAATTTAGGTTAGAGGGTCCACTGGCCGGCGCAACACCGAGGGCCGAAGGGCCTGTACTGCGCTGTAATGTTCTACGTTCCATGACTGGTTCAACTGTTGACCTCGAGCGGGATTTTCCAGTCTCGGATTAGATGAGTCCCACCTACTGTTTCAACTTCCAACAAAAAGCACGGCAAATCTGTACAAGCTGAACAGACTTGTGCACAATTCTAATGGAGCAGCTGCTGAGCTGCCTTTATGCAAGTGCAGACTCAGACTTGTTCATTTTGAGAAGTGTACTCTTGAACTAGGCAGTGTCAGTATCTAGAAATTTTTAAGACGTTACAGCTGTTGGAGCTTTTGAGATATTCAGGTTCATCCAGAAATGCTGCACATTAAAATTTCTTTACAGAAGAATGGGTTAGTATTTAAATTGCAGTCTCCATTTCATGAGTTCTTGCCCTGGGTGATGTGAAAGCTTCTATAAACAGCTTTTTCTCATTTATTCACCAGATTCTACAAAGGTGTTTCCCCTCTGTGGATGAGACAAATTCCCTACACAATGATGAAGTTTGCTTGCTTTGAGCGTACAGTTGAAGCACTGTACAGATATGTGGTGCCCAAACCTCGTGCTGATTGTAGCAAAGCTGAGCAGCTGGTGGTGACTTTTATTGCTGGTTATATTGGTAAGATTGGATTCTCTCAACTGTGAATTTATAGCTATATATTAAATATATTGTTGGCACATTTGTGCAATTTTGTAAATAAGTTCATGCAGAGCCTCTGGTTGCTCCATTATGACTTTTCTACCAACATTGTTTGTAAATGCCCTCAATTCATTTCCATGTCCTCATTTTCAGATTTGGGAAAATCTCCTGCAGTGTAACTCCATTCACTAGTTTTGGGTCTGCATTCCTAACACAACTCAATCACTTTGTTTGAAATTTTCAATTGAACGTCAACATCTATAACTTCTTTGTGGATAATTCCATAAGAACGTGACTGTTTAGTCTCTTGAGTCTGTTACTTGAATGTATTGGAATAAAGAACAAAGAAAATTACAGCACAGGAACAGGCCCTCCAAGCCTGTGCTGATCATGCTGCCTGACTGAATTAAAACCCCCTATTCTTCCGTGGACCATATCTTTCTATTCCCATCCTATTCATGTATTTGTCCAGTTACCCTTTAAAAGGCAGTATTCTATCTGCTTCCACTATCTCCCCTGGCAGTGAGTTCCAGGTATCCACCATCCTGTCTGTTTTTTAAAAAAAACTACCTCATGCATCTCCTTTAAAACATAAATATATGCTGTCTAGTAACTTTCTCTTCCACATTGAGGGGGGAGGATCTTATGACTATCCACTCTATTCATGCCTCTCATAATCATATAAACTTCCATCAGGTCACCCCTCAACCTCCATTGTTCCAGTTTAGAGATGGAAAAAAAGGCACATGGGTTGCATGACAGTTGCCAGGAATCCAGGGGCATACCGTTAGTCAGATATATTCTTGAGCTGTCATTCTGTTAATTCAGTCAGTATTCTGTTTGATCTTTGGTTCAACAGAACATGGGTTTGGTCATTTTGGATCAGGCGTTGATGGTTTAATTTTGAAATTCACACACTGAATAATTCTGGTGTAGAGTCCTGATATAGTTAATGGCAAATGGCTACTGACTGGTTCAACCAGTTTGTGTTATCTGATAATGGCCTGGATCCCATCTCCTGCACTGTCTTCTGGCAGAAGCTTTATAGTCAAATATTCCAATGTATTTGAAAATTGGTTCATGTCCTTTTGAATTTAGATCATTATAAATGGGATAATTAGTCAGCCTCATGTCTTTTTTTTTTGTAGAATTGACCACAATGTTTTGTTTTGTCTTTTTTCAGCTGGTGTGTTTTGTGCTATTGTGTCTCACCCTGCTGACTCTGTGGTGTCAGTGCTGAACAAGGAAAAGGGTAGCTCTGCAGTGCAGGTTCTGAAAAGGCTTGGACCTATTGGTAAGCCATATTCTAGACATAACACATACAAATTAAATGCAATCAGAGACATAATGACTCCATTAATGTTTTCTCTTTTGCAGGAGTATGGAAGGGGCTTGTTGCCCGTATTATAATGATTGGCACTCTGACTGCCTTGCAGTGGTTTATCTACGATTCTGTCAAGGTGTACTTTAGGCTTCCTCGCCCACCTCCTCCTGAGATGCCAGAATCACTGAAGAAGAAGCTTGGGTTGTAATAAAACACGTGGACTTGATTTGTTAACCCTATTCAATCAGATGTTCACTTCACAAAACATGTAAAAAAAAAAAAAGCTATTTAATACTGAGAGTATCATGCCAGTAATGTAATTTTGATGAGCTGTGGCAGTGAGTGCAGAGTATTAATCTTCGATTCTGAATAAAGAACTATGACCCAAGTTATAGGTGTGTAATTTTATAATTAGTTTATTTGCAGGATCTACTCCATAAACATGGTTGAGAGTTAAGCAAATTTTGTTTTGGTATTTAGTGTTGATAGTTAAAAATCTTTATTGAATTTATTTCATCACATCTTATCACTCCAATCAGCAAAGGCAAAATGTTGAAAACTTTTTAGATGTTAGTGTTTGTCTAAATTATTGGAGTTTGTAAATTTAAATGCTAGTAGGTGGAGATTTGGTTGGGTCAGTTTTATAGTAAAAAAAATTACACGTTCCTTAGATCCACCTTTGGGATGTGTCTGTTCTGCCTCACTGGTAGATCTCTGCATCCTGCTGTTGGGTTCTCCAGTAGGCTGGCAGATAACGTTCATCAACTTTACCGGTTGTACAGTCAAAGGTGCTTGAGTCATTAACGTGTGAAAGTAATATACCTTCATGGTAGCCCCGCTGTTCTGATGTGAATAGCCTGTTACTTCAGGTTGTTTCTGCCATCAGGACTTTGCTGCTGTGCGGACATGTTTATCGAAATCTTATCTGATTTAAATCTCGCAATGAAATGTTTGCAAGCTATTCTGGCTGCTTAGTGACCCCATGATAATTGCCAGTTGTTCTAAATCACCATTTGATATCGAAGCGCTGGCATCAAGAAGTGCCTGCATAAGATCTTAATTGATAAAAAGGTGGAAATGTCACAGGTAATTGTAAAGTGTAACTGATAATTAAGTGGAACCAGGACACTCCTCTGTTATGTTAGCATTTATGTATTACACTGGGCTTTTGTTATTGGGTCAGTAAGCATTAAAGAATGTTTGTAACAATAATTTTTTTCTCCCCTGTTTTATTCTTTCAAAATGTTCATGTTCTTGTATTACTGATGATGGTTTTGCTCCTGTAACTGGTGCACCAATCTTTATGGAGCTGTATGGGACAGCTGAGTGACTGCTGTGGGAGTTACTGGAATGGAGACAAGAAGAAGTCTTGAGATGCTTTTTTTCCCCTTTCCTTCCTTATCTAAGTCTTTGTATGTAGTTAGGTTTTCCATTCCCCCATGTATGGTGGGAGGTTCAGCATAGGAATCTCCAGTGAGCAATTTGCCCAATGATTCTTTACCTGTAGACTCTGACTTACATTTGACTTTATTAACCTGTATCCTGCCTTGTATCTTTACAGGTACTCCTTTAGCTACTTTGAGCAGTATGTGGCCTCTTATTTCTCCTACCAAAAGACAAAATTGTCATGTTTATATTATCCATCTGCCTATTCTCCAATCTCATCAGTCTTCCTGTTTTTCCAAATTCCCACTGAGCAGTGGGATTATCACTTTTTAATCCAGGTTCTGGGGACCTGGGTTTGAATCCTCCCATGATAAGCAGTGAAATTTGAATTCAATATTAAGTATTCAAATTAAGAATCTGCTGATGACCATGAGTCACTCGTTGGACACATCCATCTGGTTCACCACTGCTCTTTAGGGAAGGAAATCGGTTGTTCTTACCTGGTCTGGTCTGCGGGTGACTCCAGTCTCAGCAATATAGTTGACTCTGTCCTTGAGCAACTAAGGATGGCAATAAATGCTGGCCAGCCAATGATGCCTATGTCCTGAGAATGAATTTTAAACACATTCAGTATGATGGCATCTGCCAAAGATAGAAATTAGAAGCAAGAGTAGAATATTTGGCCCCTTGAACCTGCTCTGCCATTCAATAAGATGTGGCTTCAACTCCACATTCCATCTGTCCCAAAGAATCCAGCACAGGAACAGGCTCTTTGGCTCTCCAAGTCTGTGCCAATTGTGATGTCCTAACTAAACTCGAAAAAAACTTATGCTCTGAATCGATTTGTATTTCTCTATTCCTTTCCTACTCGTACCCATCCAGATGCCTCTTAAATGTTATTAATGTGCCTGCTTCCACTATTTCCTTTGGAAGTGCAGACAAGGCATCTACCACCGTGTGTGAAAAAGCTCCTGCACATTGCCCTTAAACATTCCCCCCACACCATGCCCCCTTCACTTTGAACCTGTGCCCCTTTGTAATTGACACTTCCACCCAAGGAAAAAGGCTCTGATTATCCACTGTCAATGCCTCTCAATTTTGTAGACTCTTATCAGGTCTCCCATCAATTTCCCTCATAGTCAACACCCTGAAGACCAGGCAACATCCTGGTGAACCCTCTTTGCACTCTCTGCAAAGTTTACACATCCTTCTGACAGTGTTCTGGTCAGAACTGCATGCAATACTCCAAATGTGATCTGTGCAAAGTTTTGTGTAGCTGTAGCACAATTGCCCAACTTTTGAAGAGTGATAGAGTTCTACAGCATGGAGACAGGTCTTTCAGCCCAAACTGGTCCCCTGCCAACCTAAATGTCTATCCATGCTAACCCCATTTTCTTGCACTTGGCCCATATCTTTCCAATCCATGTATTGTCCAAATGCCTTTTGAATTCTGGGGAGGTGGTGGAAGCAGGTAAGATTGTGACTTTTGAGAGATCTTGGCAAACACACGAATAGGATGGGAATAAAAGGATCTGGACCCTGGAAGGGTGGGAGGGGCTTTATTTCAGACAAGCAGCATGATTGGTTCTGGTTCTTGTGTATTTTGTTTGAATGTTGTTAATATACCCTTCTCAACCACTTCCATTGGCAGCTCATTCTATATGTGTTCCACACTTAAATAAAGTTGCCCCTCAGATTCCCATTTAGTCTTCCCCTCTTAATCTAATGACTTCTAGTCCTTGATTCCTCACCCCCAGGAAAAAGAAAAAGTGTATTCACCCTATCCATGTCTCATGATCTTTTATACCTCTAAGATCACCCCTCCGTTTCTTACAATCTAAAGAAAATAGTCTTCAGTTGACCCTCTCTATAATCGTCCCTTGAGTCCTTGCAACATCTTTTTAAATGTCGTCTTCACTCTTTCCAGCTTAGTAACATCCTGCCTATTAGCATGGTGACCAAAATCGAACACAATACTGAGGTGCAGCCTCACCACTGTCCTGTACTCAATGCTGTGGCTGATGAAACATGCCATTTATCTTAAATCACCTTGGCCCCCTGTGTTGCCATTTTTAGGGAACTGTGGATCTGCACTCCCAGATCCCACTGTTAATGTTCCTAGGAGTTCTGCTATTTACGGCATAATTTGTATCTGAATTTGAGTCTGTAAAAGCCTTTGATTCTTTTGTTAGTGAAGAATCTCTATATATTGCAAACAACAAGGGTCCAAGTCATTAAAGGATTTTTGTCTATTTACCTTACTGATGTCCCTCATGATTTTTATAAACGTTTACAAGGTCACTCCTCATCCTGCTACGTTCCAGGGAAAAATGTCCCAGCCCCTCCACTGCTTTATAATTCAAACTTTCCAGTCCCAATAACATCCTTTAGCAGGGACACAAAAATTGTGCTCAGTATTCCAAATGTGGCCTTATCAATATTTTACATCCCAACTCCTATATACAGTTGTGTGACTGATGGAAGCAAGTGTGGCAACTGCTGTGTTCACCACCTGTGGAGATGCAACACCTTCACCTGTGACTCCATTCAAGGAACTATTTACCTAAACCCCAGGTGTCTTTTTGTCAATGTGCTCCCTAGGGTCCTACCATTAACTAAGCCCTGTCCTGGTTTGCCTTACAACAGCTCACATTTATCTGAATTAAATTCCATCTGCTGTTGCTCAGCTCACTGACCCAATTGATCAAGATCCCATTGTAGTTTTAGATAGCCTGTACTGTCCAAGACACCATAAAGAACAGCACAGGAAACAGGCCCTACAAACTCCTGCTGCTTACTTTAACAGTGCCTTATTCAAGTCTTCCTTCTATTTATGAATTTTGGTGTCATCTGCAAACTTACTAATCACCCCTCCTATATTTTCATCAAAATTGTTTTTATAAATGATAGGTAATAGTGGACCCAGTACCAATTCTTGTGGCACACTGCAGGGCATAGGTTTCAAGTCTAAAAACAACCATCTACTGCTGCCCTCTGTTTTGCACCGGTGAGCAAATTTTGTATCCAATTGCCTAATTCTCCGTGTATCTTGTGATCTAGCCTAACTGACCAGTTTACCATGCAGTACCTTGTCAAAGACCTTGCTAAAGTCCATATAGACACATGTACTACACTGCCCTCATCTATTTCCCTGATCGCTCCTTCAGAAAACCTTTCAAATTTGTACAATATAGTTTTGTATGTGGGAAACTATGACAGGCTTACTAGTCTGCGATTCCCTGGCTTTTCCCTGCTGCCTGCCTTAAGTAACGGCACAACATTTGATTCCCTCTAATCTCCCAACATCTTGCCCTTGGCTGTCAACGATACAAATATCTCTGCTATGGACCAGCAGTTTCTTCCCTATCTTTTCACAATGTCCTGGGATAGACTTGATCAGGTCCCTGGAATTTATCTAAAAGAAAAAATACTGGAAAATCTCAGCAGGTCTGGCTGCGTTTGCAAGGAAAGAATAGAGTTGACATTTCAAATCCAAATGACCCTTTGTCAATGCTGTCTATCCTCACCCCTATTGGCCACTTCCTCTTCACCTACACTTGGGACTCCTCTGATGTTCTGCATCATATTGACAACTTCTAGTTCCCAGACTCTAACCGCCTCCTATTCACAGGGTGCAATCTCTATACCTCCACCCCACGTCAAGATGGTCTAAGAGCTACTTTTGCTTCTTTCTTGAAAACAGGTCTGGACAATTCCCATCCACCACTACTCTCCTCTGGCTGAACTCTCAATAACAACTTTAACTCATCCCAGCTTCTCCAAATCAAAGATGGGTACCTGTATGGGTCCGAGCTATGCTTGTTTTTATGGGGTATGTGGAACATTCCTTGTTCCAGGCTTCCCCCCACAGCTCATTCACTGGTACATCAATGACTGTTTTATGCTGCATCATGCTCTTTCTGGATCTGGAAAAATCCATCAACTTCTAGTTTCCATCATGATCATCTGGTCCATCTCAGACACTGACCTTTCTGTCTCCTTTCCGGCAATAGACTATCTACAAACCCACTGACTTGCACAGTTATCTGGACTATAGTTCTTCACATCCTACACCCTGTAAGGACTCCATCCCTTTCAGCTCTTCCATGTTGGTCACATTTGGTGAGTGGTGTTGCTGATGGAGAGTGGTGAGAGTGTGGAATGAGCTGCCGAATGAAGTGGTGAAAGTGGGTTCACTTTTAACATTTAAGAAAAACTTGGACAGGTATCTGGATGAGAGGGGTGTGGAGGGATATGGTCCAGGTGCAGGACAGCAGGAATATGCAGAAAAATGGTTTGGCACAGACAAGAAGGGCTAAAAGCCCTGTTTCTCTGCTGTAATATTCTATGGTTCTAATATGTGCTTTTTCCTCAACTATAGTCCCTCAGCTTTGATAAAGGGTCATCTGGATTCAAAATGTTAGCTCTCCTCTCCTTACAGATGTTGCCTGATCTGCTGAGATTTTCCAGCCCTTGGTTTCAGATTCCAGCATCCACAATTTTTAGCTTGGAATTTATGTGTGTTTTAAGACCTCAAGCACCACCTCTTCTGTAATATGGACACTTTTAAAGATATCAGATTTTATTTCCCTGAGCTCTCTAGCTTCCATATCTTTCTCCATGGTAAATCCTGATGAAAAATATGTGTTTAAGATCTCATCCATCTCCTGTGGCTCCATGCATTGATGACCTTTTGATTTTTAAGGGGTCTATTCTCTCCCTAGTTACTGTTTTGCCCTTAACAAACTTGCGGAAGCTCTTGGATTCTCCTTTATCTGTTGGGTAGGTGCATTAGCCATGCCAAATTCTCCCTCAGTGTACCTGACCAGGTGCCAAAGTGTGGCAGCTAGGAGATTTTCACAGTAAGTTCATTACAGTGTGAACATAAACCTACTTGTGACTAGTGAATAAGCTACTTCATTGAGCCACATGTTTAATTCTGTAATCAGCTTGACTGAAGTTAGGTATGTTAAAGATAACAATCCGGTAACTTTGTTTCTGATTTTACTTTGTATCCTAAAGTAGACAGAATTGTGGTCACTGTTAGCCACATGTTCCCCTCCTACAACATCAACCACCTGTCCTGGCTTATTTCTCTGTGAAGAATAAGAGTTAATGTTTCAGGTCAATGACCTTAGAGCTATGTTTAACTCTGACATCAGGAAGACAGCATAATCTTTGGAATTCCCAGGAGACATGGGATTGATTTCCTCAACTGTGCTGTTTCCAATCAATATCCCATTTTTTCCCCTCTGATTGGAAATCAATTAACTCTTCCCAAAATGAACTGACAACAGTGGTCACATTTCAGTGTAAGTGTCGAGGTATGCTGATCGACAATATTAAAGTTCTGTAGAAGGATCATTTAGATTTGAAACATTAACAGTTTGTTTCTCCGGAGATGCTGCCGGAGTTACTGAGTTTGTCCAGGATTTTCTGTTTTTATTTCAGATTTCCAGCATCCACATACTTTACTTTTATATGTTAAAGCATGGCTGCATTACTTTTACACCCTGGATCTCCATGTGATCATTCTGGCTGCACTGACTAATCTGACATGTCTCTGGTTCCTTTGCAGCCTTATTAATGTTGTGGAATCTGTTCAAATATTACCCAAAAATTGGTTTATATTTTCACAGCAGAGTCTATGGAAATTAACCCAATTAGTACTTCATTATATTTGAATGTTCCAGTTGCAGAATATAATTGAAGCAAGGTCAAATTCTTCAGATCATTGACTCACCATGTTATATTCACTTGTGATGGGCATTCTTTTGCTGGTACCTGGCCAAGTGACCCAGTTAACTTGCCTCAATATAGCTGTATCTCAGCTGCTAGAAGGTGATTAGCTTTCCATGGCCACACAGCAAGCCAACATGTTCATAGGCCACTGCAGGACAGCTGAGGAGTTTTTTGATAATTGATCTCCAATCTTTTAGGTTAATGAAGGCCCATGCTCCCACCTTCTCACGAAGTGCTTTTACCAAAAGTATCACAAACAGGGATAAAATTGTTCAAATCAAGATTACATGTAACAATGAAGTTAAGTGTGTGTATGGTCAGTTGTCATATGGGTTAGTTTGTGTTTGTTAATTAATAACCTCAAAGTAGGGATTCTGCAGGATTCTTAACTCTTCTCACTTGAATGGTCTCCTGTACAATGGGCTACGGTCAGTTATTCACCCTTATTCTTACAGCTGTTGATCAAGGACCAAACTACATTCATCATTACAGCCTGGATTCCCCATACCTTTCCAACGCACAGTCACACTCTCTTGCTCCTCAGCAATGACCAACTCAAGTGTTTCCAAAACTGTTCCCAACATGGCCCATTTTAACTTGAAAATGATCACAACCCAACAAAAAACAGCCTAGTAAATAATCAGAAAGGCTAACGCCTTATAGATCAACATAAATACTTTAAAGATGAAAACCTATTCATAAAATGTACTGCAAGGCCCTGCTGAGACATGGAATGCATGTTGCAAACTATTCTAACAGGTCTTGTCTGTACAACTGAAAGTAGAACATAGAACATTACAGTGCAGAACAGGCCCTTCGGCCCTCGATGTTGTGCTGACCAATTAGGAACAAGCAGTGACCCTCTAACCTAAACCATTCCCTTTTCATCCATAAACTTATCTACTAACCTCTTAAACGCCACCAAACTTGGCACATCTACAACTGACACAGGCAGGGCATTCCATACCCTTACCACCCTCTGGGTAAAGAACCTACCTCTGACATCCGTCCTATAACTACCACCCCTTAATGTAAAGCTATGTCCCCTCGTGCTAGCTTTCTCCATCCTAGGAAAAAGGCTATCACTGTCCACCCTATCTAAACCTCTAATCATCTTATATGTTTCAAAAAGGTCTCCTCTTAGCCGCCTTCTTTCTAACGAAAACAACCTCAAATCCTCAGCCTCTCCTCATAAGACCTGCCCTCCATACCTGGCAACATCCTGGTAAACCTCCTCTGTACCCTCTCCAATGCCTCCACATCTTTCTTATAATGCGGGGACCAGAACTGCACACAATACTCCAAGTGCAGCCCCACTAGAGTTTTGTACAGTTTGCAACATGACGTTGCGGCTCCGAAATTCAATCCCCCTACCAATAAGAGCTAAGACTCCGTATGCCTTCTTAACAACCTTATCAACTTGATTGCCAACTTTCAGGGATCTATGCACACATACACCAAGATCCCTCCGTTCATCAACACTATTAAGAGTGTTAGCCCTATATATATAGCACCATTAGCCCTATACTCTACACATTTGTTATTCCTGCCAAAGTGAATTACCTCACACTTCCACATTAAACTCCATTTGCCACCTCTCGGCCCAGCTCTGCAACTTGTCCAGGTCTCTCTGCAAACTATAACACCCCTCTTCACTATCTACCACTCCACCGACTTTAGTGTCATCTGCAAATTTACTAATCCATCCCTCAATACCCTCATCCAGATCATTTATAAAAATTACAAACAGCATGGGCCCCAAAACAGACCCCTGAGGCACACCACTCGTCACCGAACTCCACGATGAATATCTCCCATCAACCACCACCCTCTGTCTTCTATCTGCCAGCCAATTCCTAATCCAATTAGCTAAATCACCCTCTATTCCATACTTCTGCAGAAGTCTTCCATGGGCCACCTTATCGAACGCCTTACTAAAGTCCATATATACCATGTCAACTGCCTTACCCCCATCCGCCTCTCTGGTCACTTTTTCAAAAAACTCAATAAGGTTACATTTTATGAATAGGTTTTCATCTTTAAAGTATTTATGTTGATCTATAAGGTGTTAGCCTTTCTGATTATTTACTCAATTAAGGCACGACCTACCCTTCACAAAACCATGCTGACTATCCCCAATCAATTCATTTCTCTCTAAATAACTATAAATCCTATCCCTAATAATTATCTCCAATATTTTGCCCGCAACAGAAGTAAGACTCGCTGGCCTATAATTCCCAGGAAAGTCTCTCTTCCCCTTGAACAATGGGACCACATTCGCTATCCTCCAGTCTTCCAGCACTATACCTGTAACCAATGATGACCTGAAGATCAGAGCCAGAGGCTCTGCAATCTACTCTCTCGCCTCCCAGAGAATCCTAGGGTAAATCCCGTCCAGCCCAGGGGATGTATCTAACTTCAAACCCTCAAGAATATCTAGCACATCCTCCTTATCTACTTCAATACTTTCCAGTTCGCAACCCTGTACCTCAGTGTTCTCCATAACTACATTTACATCACCCTGCGTGAATACCGAAGAGAAATATTTGTTCAGTGCCTCTCCAATCTCTTCAGGCTCCACGCACAACTTCCCACTGCTGTCCATGACTGGCCCTAATCTTGCCCTAACCAATCTTCTATTCTTAACGTATCTAAAGAAAGCTTTAGGATTCTCCTTGATCCTATCAGCCAAAGTCTTCTCGTGTCCCCTTTTAGCTCTCCTCAACTCACTCTTTAGCTCACTCCTGGCTAATCTATAGCTATCCATTGCACTAACTGAGCCTTCAAGCCTCATCCTGACATAAGCCTCCTTTTTTCTTTTAACCAGCAAATCAACTTTTTTCGTACACCAAGGTTCTCTTACTCGACCATTTCCTCCTTGCCTGACAGGGACATACTTATCAAGGACTCACAGCAGCTGCTCCTTGAATAAGCTCCACATTCCAGATGTTCCCAGTCCCTGTAGTTTTCCTAGTCCAATCTATGCACCCTAATTCTCTCCTGATGGCCTCATAATTACCCTTCCCCCAGCTATAACTACTGCCCCCAGCTTCATGCCTATCCCTATCCATCACTAAGGTGAACGTAACTGAATTGTGGTCACTATCACCAAAATGTTCACCAACCTCCAAGCCTAACACCTGGTCTGGCTCATTGCCCAGCACCAAATCCAATGTAGCCTCACTCTAGTTGGCCTATCTACATACTGAGTCAAAAAACCTTCCTGCACGCTTTGTATAAAAACTGACCCCTCTAACGAGCTAGAGCTATAGCTATTCCAATCAATATTAGTAAAGTTAAAGTCCCCCATAACAATTACCCTATTACTTTCACTCCTGTCCAGGATCAACTTTGCAATCCTTTCCTCTACGTCTCTAGAACTTTTAGGAGGTCTATAAAAGACTCCCAACAGGGTGACCTCTCCTTTCCTGTTTCTAACCTCAGCCCATACTACCTCAACAGACAAGTCCTCATCAAACTTCTTTTCTGTCACTGTGATACAGTCTTTGACTAATAATGCCACTCCTCCCCCCTTCTACCTCCTTCTCTACTCCGACTGAAGCATTTGAACCCCGGAATCTGCAACAACCATTCCTGTCCCTGCTCTATCCATGTCTCTGAAATGGCCACAACATCAAAGTTCCAGGTACTGGTCCAAGCTGTAAGTTCCTCCACCTTATTGCGAATACTTCTTGCATTAAAAGGAGGAGGCTAAGAGGGGACCTGATCGAAACATATAAGATGATTAGAGGTTTAGATAGGGTGGACAGTGATAGCCTTTTTCCTAGGATGGAGAAAGCTAGCACGAGGGGACAGCTTTAAATTAAGGGGTGATAGTTATAGGACGGATATCAGAGGTAGGTTCTTTACCCAAAGGGTGGTTCGGAGTGGAATGCCCTGCCTGCAGCAGTTGTAGATGCGCCAAGTTTGGTGGCGTTTAAGAGGTTAGTTGATAAGTATATGGAAGAGAAGGGAATGGTTTAGTTTTGGAGGGGCATTGCTTTTTATATTGGTCGGCGCAACATCGAAGGCCGAAGGGCCTGTTCTGTGCTGTTATGTTCTATGTTCTAAAGTATACGCATTTCAAACCATGCCCTACTCCATCCGTACGCTGCTGTGTTTTACAGTTCTCATCTATGACCCTTCTGTTCTCACCCCTCTTAACATCCAAACTACTCAGGATCCCACCCCCCCTCTGAATCAGTTTAAAGCCCCCTGCATAGCCTTTGCAAATTTTCCCCCCAAGATATTGGTTCCCCTCTGGTTCAGGTGTAGACCATCTCTCTTGTAGAGATCCCACCTATCCCAGAATGAGTCCCAATTGTTCAGGAACCTGAACCCCTCCCTCCTGCACCATCCCTGCAGCCACAAGTTCAAACATTTCCTCTCTCTGTTCTTCTCTAAACTATCCCGTGGCACAGGCAAGAGTCCAGAGATAACCACTCTGTCTGTTTTGGCCTTAAGCTTCCACCCCAACTCCATAAATTTCTGTTTAATATCCCCTTCCCTTGTCCTTCCTACATCATGTGTCCCTACACGAACTATGACTTGGGGCTGACTCCCCTTACCCTTAAGAATCTTAAAAACCCGATCTGCGACATCCTGGACCCCAGCCCCTGGGAGGCAACACACCAGCCCTGAGTCCCGTTTATTACTATTTACCCTCCTATCTGTCGCTCTAACTATGGAGTCTCCTATAACTAGGCCTAATCTCTTATTCCCCCCACCCACCTGAGCATTCTCAGCAGGCTCACCCCCAGAGACCTGCTCCCTATGGCCATCTCCAGTTGATTCTTCCTCAACTGTAGCCTCCAGGACAGAAAACTTGTTTTGGAGGGGAACAGCCCCAGGGGATTGTCTCCCCGATTGCTTCTTACCCCTCCTCCTAATAGTTACCCAATTATCACTTTTAGGAGTGACTATCTCTTTGTAACTCCTGTCAATTGTTCAAGAAGGGGAAGAGAGACCTTCCAGGGAATTATAGGCCAGTGAGTCTCACTTATGTTGTGGGCAAAGTATTGGAGAGAATTATTAGGGATAGGATTTATAGTTATTTAGAGAGAAATGAATTGATTGGGGATAGTCAGCATGGTTTTGTGAAGGGTAGGTCGTGCCTTACTAACCTTATTGAGTTTTTTGAAAAAGTGACCAAAGAGGTGGATGGGGGTAAGGCAGTTGATGTGGTATATATGGACTTTAGTAAGGCGTTCGATAAGGTGGCCATGGAAGGCTTCTGCAGAAAATGCAGATGTATGGGATTGAGGGTGATTTAGCTAATTGGATTAGGAATTGGCTAGCAGATAGA
>JAGIQG010000019.1:510473-529549 GCA_024679065.1 Sphyrna mokarran
AGTCAGTCTCTAAGGTTGTTAAGAGCATTGAGTCTTAGCTCTTTATTGGTAGCGATTGAATTTCAGAGCACGCAACGTCATGCTTGGCAACTATACAAAACTCTAGTGTGGCCGCACTTGATATTGTGTGCAGTTCTCGGTCCCTGCATTCATAAAAAGATGTGGAGGGCATTGGAGAGGGGTACAGAGGAGGTTTTACCAGATGTTGCCTGGTATGGAGGGCTAGTCTTATTAATAGAGGCTGAGGGATTTTGAGTTGTTTGGTCGTTTAGAAAAGGAGGCTGCGTGCAAGAGGAGACCTATCACATATAAGACTGATCTAGAGGTTTAGATAGGGTGGACCGTGATGCCTTTTTCCTAGGATGGAAAAAGCGAGCACGAGGGACACAGCTTTAAATTCAGGGGTGATTAGTTATAGGACGGATATCAAGGCGGTTCTTTACCCAAGGGTGGTTTCGCGAGTGGAATGCCTGCCTTCGCAGCGGCTTGTAGATGCGCCAAGTTTGTGCGTTTTAAGAGGGTTAGTTGTATAAGTTAATGGAAGAGAAGGGATGCTTTAGTTTGGAGGGGCATTGCTTTTTATAATTGGTCGGCCCCCTGCCCGCAACATCGAAGGCCGAAGGGCCTGTTCTGTGCTGTAATGTTCTGTGTTCTATATCCGCCTCAACCTCCCGAATTATCCTGAGTTCTTCTAATTCCAGCTCTAGCTCCTTAACACGATCCTCAAGGAGCTGCAAATGGGCACACTTCCTGCAGGTATAATCAGCAGGAACACTACTGGTGTCCCTCACCTCGTACATACCGCAGGAGGTGCAACGTACTGCCTGCACTGACATCCCTGATACTTTAATTTCTAGGAGAGAAAAAAAAACTTCCCACACACATTATTAGGTTAGAGGAGGGGGGAGGGTGGGATACTCTACCTGAGTAGAGTATCGAGTTTCCTCTCTGTACCAATTTATAGAACTCAGTAAGAATTTAGCAACACCAATTTTTAATCCAACCGATTTTATTTGATAGTAAAATTGCGAGCTTTCGACACTATCAAATAAATCGGTTGGATTATAAATTGGTGTTGCTAAATTCTTACTGAGTTCTTACCACCCCAATCCAACGCCGGCATCTTTACACCAATTTATAGAGTCAGAGAGAAAAACTACAACTACCGGTAAGCCTCCTAATGACGACTTCCGGTTTCAGTTAGTTTAAAAAAACGGCAAAAAACTACCACCACTCACTACTTTAACCGAAAAGAAAATGTTAAAAATTACTTAACACTCGAACTTTACACTTGCCCAAATCGCTGCAACTGTAGTAAAGCTGCAACTTGGGCCAAAACCCTAATGACCTCATCAAACCATGTGATCAACTCTAAAAGCAACCATTTAAGTATAACATTCCTTCCCCTTCTGCGGCCATGAGAACAAATTACTATGATGTTCTCCACAGAATCAGTAATACTCTCCATACAGCACAATGCATCATTAATCATTTATTGACAGTCAATAAAAGGTAATCTTTTGTGATGAAGACTTTTATAGTAACAATGATTACAATTCAGCCACAATGTATATCTGTAATTAGACACTGAAGTGTTACGCTACCAAAGCAGAAACCCCAAAGTACATTATGAAGCCTGACTAGACACCAACATAGAACACTACAGCACAAACAGGCCCTTTGGCCCACAAGTTGCACCGATCATATCGCTACCTACCAGACCTATCCATAACCCTCAATCCCATTAAATCCCATGTACTCATCCAGAAGTCTTTTAAAAGACCCCAGCGAGTTTGCCTCCACCACCATTGACAGCAGCCGATTCCACTCACTCACTCACCACCCTCTGAGTGAAAAACTTACCCCTGACATCTCCTCTGTACTTGTTCCCCAGCGCCTTAAACCTGTGTCCCCTCGTAGTGACCATTTCAGCCCTGGGAAATAGTATCCCAAAAGTCCACCCTATCTATTCCTCTCAACATCTTATAAACCTCTATCAGGTCGCCTCTCAACCTTCATCTCTCCAGGGAGAACAGTCCCAGCTCCCTCAACCTATCTTCATAAGGCATGCCTCCCAATCCAGGCAGCATCCTTGTAAATCTCCTCTGCACCTTTTCAATAGTCTTCACATACTTCTTGTCAGACCAGAACTGCACACAATACTCCAAATGGGGTCTGACAAGGGTCTTATAAATTTGCAGCATTACCTCCCGACTCCTAAACTCAATCCCTCTATCAATGAAGGGCAGTACACCATATGCCTTCTTGACCACATCCTCCACCTGCGAGGCCGATTTAAGAGTCCTATGGACCCGGACCCCAAGATCCTTCTGCTCCTCAACACAGCTAAGACTCCTACCCTTGAAATTATACTCCTTCATCCCATTGGTCCTGCCAAAATGGACCACTACACATTTATCTGCGTTGAAGTCCATCTGCCACTTCTCTTGCATCCTATCTATGTCTTGCTGCAACTTGTGACATCCCTCCAGACAATCCACAACACCGCCGACCTTCGTATCGTCGGCAAACTTACTAACCCATCCCTCCACTTCCTCATCCAGGTCATTTATGAAAATGACAAACAGCAGGGGTCCTAGAACAGATCCCTGGGGCACTCCACTGGTGACCGACCTCCATGCAGAACAAGACCCATCCACAACCACTCTCTGCCTTCTGCAGGCAACCCAGTTCTGGATCCACAAGGCTAAAGCCCCTTGGATCCCATGGCCTCTCATCTTCTCAACAAGTCTTGCATGGGGGACCTCAAGTTTATCATTCACTCAACTTTATTTGAACATAATGTATCACTTATATAATCTCTTCTATGTCCTTAAAATCATATCTGCTGGTTTTAAAGAACAAAACAGCACAGGAAACAGGCCCTTCGGCCCAATGAGCCCACGCCGCCACCCCGATGTTCCCACTTCTACCCGTGATCCCTGTCTATGTTTATAGATCTATGGATTAAAAACCAAATTTGAGACAATTTAGGGAGAATTTGTTTTGCCAATTAGCCTAAGAGCACATCTTTGGGATGTGGGAGGAAACCGGAGCACCCGGAGAAAACCCACGCAAGCACGGGGAGAATGCGCAAACTCCCACAGACACAGGCCCAAATCCATGTATCTGCACAGCACAGCGATAGTCACTGAGCTGTCGTGTTGCCCATCAAATGGTCCAGGTCAAGCGTACACTAACGACGTGAAGCACTAGGATACTCTCGAAAAAGATCCAAGAGCAGCCCTCTCACGACCCATCGCGTGTATGCCCCTTGTTAGACAACAAGGTGGACCAAAGCACCTGTAGGATAAAAACAAGTACATCAATATCATCATCTATTTACACACTTCCCAGGGACTCCCAAGGCTCATGATCCCTATTTTAAATCAGTTTTCTATACCCCTCCATTCCCATTCTGTTCATGTGCCCATCTAAGTATTTCTTAAATAACTCCAGAGTACCTGCCTCCACCACTTTACTTGGCAGCGCATTCCATACCCCCACCACCCTCTGTGTGAAAAAACTCACTCTAGCATCCAAATTATACCTTCCCCCCCTCACCCTAAGCCCATGACCCCTCGTGCTGTTCGAGTCCATCCTAGGAAAAAGCTTAACCCTGTTTACTCTATCTATACCCCTTCATAATCTTGTACACCTCTATTAGATCTCCTCTAAGTCTACGTCTTTCTAAGGAAAACAGTCCCAATTTGCCTAATCTCTCCTCGTAACTCAGACCTTCCATACCAGGCAGCATCCTGGTAAACCTCCTCTGCACTCTCTCCAGAGTCTCCACGTCCTTCCGCTAGTAAGGCGACCAGAAGACACTTAAGCTTTTGTTGGCATGTAGTGTCAGGAATTACATAATGAGAACTAGGAGCAGGAGTACGTCTTTTGGTCTGCTCTGCCATTCAATAAGATCATGGTGAATCTTTTCATGGACTCAGCTTCTCCTACCCACCAGCTCACCACAATCCTTAATTCCTTTATTGTTCAAAAATTTATCCTTGTTTTTATATGAGCTCCCCTCATTCTTCTGAATTGCAATGAGTATAGCTCCAATCTACTCAATCTCTCCTCATAAGCGAATTCTCTCTACTCTGGAATCAACCGAGTGAATCTCCTCTCCACCCCCTCCAGTGCCAGTATATCCTTTCTCAAGTAAGGAGACCAAAATTGTACACAGTAATTCCAGGTGTGGCCTCACCAGCACCTTATACAGCTGCAACATAACCTCACTGTTTTTAAACTCCATCCCTTCAGCAATGAAGGACAAAATTCCATTTGCCTTCTTAATTACCTGCTGCACCTGCAAACAATTCCTTGAGATTCCTGCACAAGGACACCCAGAACCCAGAGTCTGTTTACCCCTGTGTGTACGACACTAACTGTCTCTCTATCTCTGAACTCTAGAGGCCCCCATGGCATCAGCAGCCAGTCTCAAAACAATTTGACCTAACAAAACATACGTGTTTTTACATTATTCTGTACAGTATTCTGGCATTTGAATTACAGGAATATTGATCAGAACTGGTACAATCTTGTGTTTCACATTATCATCCAATATTTCTCCTTCATTTAAGAGTACAATTATGTTCTCTGGTCGTTTAAAAACCGTGGGACATGGCAATATTGCTGGAGAGGGAGTTGGAGTGGGCGCTGGAGTAACAGGAGGGGAGAAACAAACCTACAGGGACTGTGCCGCTTTATGTGTCTCCTTATCCACAGTCCCTTCTTGGACAGCTGGGATGAGCCAAGCCCAAGGGCATGTACAATTCTGAAAACACATCCATCCTTTTTCCACACTTCCCCGTGGTCCACAAAACCGGTGATCCCATCGGAAGTACATTTGAAACACAAGCGATCCTTACCCGGATAAACTTGTAACCAAGCATTAAATTAAGTCCTATCTTTAATCTTTTTCCTGTTGGAATGCAGATTCCGTCGGTGAAGTTGTACAATGAGTGATTAGGGAGTGGAATGCCCTGCCTGCAGCTGTTGTAGATGCGCCAATTTTGGTGGCGTTTAAGAGGTTAATTGATAAGTATATGGAGGAGAAGGGAATGGTTTAGTTTGGAGGGTCATTGCTTTTTATTTTGGTCGGCACAACATCGAAGGCCGAAGGGCCTGTTCTGTGCTGTATTGTTCTATGTTCTATGTTCTATGTAATGCTTTGTATCCCGTGGGACTTCAGCCTGCCAAGGTGTGTTGCATTTGAGGAATGGGGTCGCCATGATTTGGGGAGGGTGTTTCTGAAGAATCTCCCAGGACGATAAAGTCCGCAAAGCTGAAGTACCCATTTATAGTTCATGACCCATGGATTTAAAACAAAAGGAGCCTGGGGAACCATGTATTAGAAATGGGTGCTATTAATTTAACTCCTTCGATTTGAGCTGACATACTGCGGATTTAAGGAGAGAATCCGATTTAGGTTAGGGAAACCTTAACATTTCTATCTCTTCAGGTAGCTGTGACGAGCTCCTTGATGGAGTCCATTAATTTGCCTATTTAAAAATAACATACACCCCATATACAAAAAAATGTGAATGCCCAGTTGTAATGTGTTGCAGAGCGCTAACCCACACCTGGTAATGTTCAGCATAGAGGCGGTTTCCCATACCGGCACCATGGGGAGTTCAGACATTACCATTTGGATTATAATTCTTCAGTTTTCAGTAGTTGATCTGGTGGAAGGGGTAGAGTGCAGGGTAACGAAATTTGCTGATGACAGGAAGATAAGTGGAAAAGCAAAATGGAAAGTCTGCAGAGGGATCTGGATAGGCTGAGCGAGAGGGCGAGGACCTGGCAGATGGAGTATAATGTTAGCAAGTGTGAGGTTATCCACTTTGGTTGGAATATAGTAGGAGGGATTACTATTTAAATGGTGAAAAGCTGCAGCATGCACTGATGCAGAGGGACCTGGGGGTCCTTGTGCACGAATCGCAAAAACACAGTCTGCAGGTGCAGCAGGTGATTAAGAAGGCAAATGAAATGTTGGCCTTTATAGCGAGGGGGATAGAATATAAAAGCAGGGAGGTCTTGCTGCATCTGTACAGGGCACTGGTGAGGCCGCAACTGGAGTACTGTGTGCAGTTTTGGTTCCCTTATTTGCGAAAGGATATATTGGCCTTGGCGGGACTACAGAGAAGGTTCACCAGGCTGATACCGGAGATGAGGGGGGTTAGCTTATGAAGAGAGATTGAATAGACTGGGTCAGTTCTATTGGAGTTTAGAAAGCTGAGGGGGGATCTTATAGAGATGTATAAAATAATGAAGGGGATGGATAGGGTAGAGGTAGAGAGATTCTTTCCACTTAGAAAGGAAAACAGAGGGCACAGCCTCAAAATAAGGTGGGGGGGCAGATTAGATCGGATTTGAGGAGGAACTTCTTCACTCAAAGGCTGGTGAATCTCTGGAATTCTCTGTCCATTGAAGTGATGGAGGCTACATCACTGAATATATTTAAATCACGGGTAGATAGGTTTCTGATAGACAAGGGAATTAAGGGTTATGGGGAGAAAGCAGGAAAGTGGAACTGATCCACTTCAGATCAGCCATGGTTTTATTGAATGGCGGGGCAGGCTCGAGGGGCTGGATGGCCGACTCCTGCTCCTATTTCTTATGTTCTTATGTTAGTTTTGATATCAATACAAGCACAAGTGTTATGATATCATTGGGTCCGGTCCATTTGGGTGCAAGCCTCGCTTGTTCAGGGGCCAGCATATCCTTCTATCCTTTTATTCTCAAATTTCCCTCATTTCTGAGGCTGTTGAAGAAGAGACCTTGCAGCAGACTGAGTGAAGAGTGGCTGCAAGACTAGCATCAAAATCAAAGTGATAATGAGGAGTAAAATAGAGAAACCAACAGGAAAATAAGCACGCGTGCTACATGGATATGGCGGGGGGAGAGGGCGGTGTCGGTAAAGCTGTGATCATAACATTCCTACAATGTTAAATACAACAATAGAATTAGCAACACCCTGACAGTGACAGACTGTAGCTCACAACAAAACTTTGCAGACATCATCTCACAGTATATTAGCATTCCTGTCAATATCATGGAAATGAAGTGTCAGTATCTGCAATGATATTTGAAGTTCTTCACTGTACTAGACTGTATGAGAGGAATGTGATTGGAAATAAGAAATGGGGGGATGTGGGGAAAATGACCACATGGTTGATCAAACCTGCTTTGCTATTGAATCTGATCATGCCCAATTCCTATATTGCTTAATTCCCCGAGAGACCAAATCTTTTGTCTATTCCAGCCTTAAATATATTCGACAATGCATAAGCCTCTGGAAAAAGAATTCCAAAAATCCACAATCCTTTTAGTGAAGACATTCCCCAGAATGATAGGGAGTGGGATAGCTTGATCTTGGGTTCGGACATAGCTTAGCACAACATCACGGGCTGAAGGGCCTGTACTACGCTGACGTTGTTCTACATCATTTCTCTTCATCCCAGTCCTGAATTACTGATCCCTTATCCTACATCTCCATGTTTTAGATTCCCTGACCAGCTGAAACACTCTCTCAGCATCCACCCTTTCAAAGCCCTTCAGAACCTTGTAAGTTTTAATGTGATTGCCTCTCATTCTTCTAAACTCCAGACAATATAAACCCAATTTACTCAGCCTATCCCGTATGATCCCCTCATCCCGGGGACCAATAATGAACCTTCATTGTACAGACTCCAGTGTGAGTATGAATCCTTTCTTAAGTATGGAGACCAAATCCACCCACAGTATTCCAGATGTGATCTGACCCAAACTCTGTACAAGTGCAGCAAGACTTCTTTGTTAGAACTTAGAACATAGAACATAGAACACTCTAGCACAAACAGGCCCTTTGGCCCACAAGTTGTGCCGAACACATCAAAACCTACCCAGCCATAGACCTATCTATGACCCCCAATCCCATTGGATCCCATATACTCATCCAGAAGTCTTTTAAAAGACCCCAGCGAGTTCGCCTCGACCAACACCGACGGCAGCTGATTCCATTCACTCACCACCCTCTGAGTGAAAAACTTTCCCCTAGCATCCCCTCTGTACTTGCTTCCCTGCACCTTAAATCTGTGCCCTCTTGTCGCGACCATTTCAGCCCTGGGAAATAGTCTCTGAGAGTCCACCATATCTAATCCTCTCAACATCTTGTAAACCTCTATCAGGTCGCCTCTCAACCTTCGTCTCTCCAGGAAGAACAGTCCCAGATCCCTCAACCTGTCTTCATAAGGCATGCCTCCCAATCCAGGCAACATCCTTGTAAATCTCCTCTGCACCCTTTCAATAGCTTCCACGTCCTTCCTATAGTGAGGCGACCAGAACTGCGCACAGTACTCCCAAGTGTGGTCTGACAAGGGTCCTATAAAGCTGCAGCATTACCTCCTGACTCCTGAACTCAATCCCTCGATGAATGAAAGCCAGTACACCGTAAGCTTTCTTAACCACATCCTCCACCTGGGAGGCCGATTTGAGAGTCTTATGGACCCAGACCCCAAGATCCCTCTGCTCTTCCACACAGCTAAGACTCCTCCCTTTGATAGTGTACTCATTCATCCCGTTGGATCTGCCAAAATGGACCACAACACATTTATCCGCGTTGAAGTCCATCTGCCACTTCTCCGCCCAGTCTGGCATCCTGTCGATGTCATGCTGCAACTTCTGACATCCCTCCAGACCATCCACAACACCACCGACCTTCGTGTCATCGGCGAACTTACTCACCCATCCCTCCACTTCCTCATCCAGGTCATTTATGAAAATGACAAACAGCAAGGTCCTAGAACAGATCCCTGGGGCACTCCACTGGTGACCGACCTCCATGCAGAAAAAGAGCCATCCACAACCACCCTCTGCCTTCTGCAGGCAAGCCAGTTCTGGATCCCCAAGGCCAAAGCCCCTTGGATCCCATGGCCTCTCACCTTCTCAAGAAGTCTTGCATGTGGGACCTTGTCAAATGCCTTGCTGAAGTCCATGTACACCACGTCCACTGCTCTTCCTTCGTCAATGTGTTCAGTCACATTTTCAAAGAACTCAATTAGGCTCGTAAGGCATGACCTGCCTTTTACAAAACCATGTTGACTATTTCTAATCAACCTAAACTTCTCCAAATGCTCATAAATCTTGTCCCTCAGAAGCCTCTGCATCAGCTTACCAACCACTGAGGTCAGACTCACCAGTCAGTAATTTCCAGGACTATCCCTGTTCCCTTTCTTGAAAATAGGAACCACATCCGCAATCCTCCAATCCTCCGGAACCTCTCCCGTCTCCCTCGACGACGCAAAGATCATCGCCAGGGGCTCTGCAATGACATCCCTCACCTCCCACAATAACCTGGGGTACATCCCATCTGGTCCTGGAGACTTGTCTATCTTGATAGCATTTAAAAGTTCTAACACATCCGCTTCCTTAATATCTACATACTCAATCTTTTCAGTCTGCCGCAAACTTGTAGTGCATCCTCCCAGATCACTTTCCACCGTGAATACTGATGCAAAGTACTCATTAAGCACCTCTGCCATTTCTTCCGGTTCCATACAGACTTTTCCCCTTCACCTTTTATAGGTCCTATCCCTTCTCTTCTCATCCTTTTACTTTTCACATATTTGTAGAAGGCCTTGGGATTCTCCTTAATCCTACCAGCCAGGCCTTCTCATGACCCCTTCTGGCTCTCCTAATTTCCTTTTTAAGCTCTCTTCTATAAGCCTTATACTTCTCTAGATCCCCAACATCTAGCTCTTTGAACCTTTTATACACCTTTCTTTTCTTCCTGACTATGTTCACCACAGCCTTCGTGCACCACGGTTCCCGCGTCCTACCAAAACCTCCTTGTCTCACCGGAACGTTGTCGTGCAAAGCTCCAGACAAGCATTCGTTGAATATCTGCCACCTTCCTTCTGTGCTTTTCCCCAAGAACACCTCCTTCCAGTTTATTCACCCCAACATCTGCCTGATGTCTTCATATTTCCCCTTATTCCAGACAAACACCTTCCTAGCCTGCCTGATCTATCCTTTTCCAATGCAAGGGTGAAGGAGATAGAATTATGATCTCCATCCCCAAGATGCTCTCCTACCGAGAGATCCATCACCTGTCCTGGTTCATTAGCTAGTACCAGGTCCAGTACAGCCTCTCCTCTCGTAGGCTTGTCCACGTGCTGTGTCAGGAAACCCCCCTGAACACTCCTAACAAACTCCTCCCCATCCAAACCCCTTACCCTTGGGATATTCCAGTCGATGTTTGGGAAATTGAAGTCTCCCTTCACAACAACTCTGTTATTTCTACATCTCTCCAGTATCTGTTTCCCTATCTGCACTTCAACTTCCCTGTCACTATTGGGCGGCCTATAGAATACACCCAGCAACGTCACCGACCCTTTGCTATTCCTAACTTCCACCCACAGAGACTCCGTAGGCATTCCCTCCTCAGTATCCACCTTCTCTGCAGCCATGACACTGTCCCTGATCAACAGTGCCACTCCACCACCTCTTTTGCCTCCCTCCCTGTCCTTCCTGAAGGATCTGAATCCCCGGACCTGTAGTACCCAGTCCTGTCCCTGAGACATCCAAGTCTCTGTAATGGCCACCACATCACACTCCCAAGCAGCAATCCACGCCCTAAGTTCATCCACCTTATTTACTACACTCCTGGCATTAAAATAGACACAGCTCAGCCCCTCAGACTGGACATTCCCTTCTCCCCCACTCGTCTAACCTGCCTCTCATCCTGCCTAGAGTCCTTCCCTACCTGGGAGCTAACTTCCTTGCTCCCAGTCTCCACATCACTATTCCCTCCCCCTAACCTTTCTAGTTTAAAGTCCCCCCAGTAGCCCTAGCCAGTCTTTCCGCCGAGATATTAGTCCCCCTGGGATTCAGGTGCCACCCGTCTTTGCTGTACAGGTCACACCTGCCCCTAAAGAGGTCCCAATGATCCAGGAACCCGAATCCCTGCCCCCTGCTCCAGTCCCTCAGCCACGTATTCAACCTCCACCTCATACTATTCCTGCTCTCACTCTCCCGAGGCGCAGGCAGCAATCCTGAGATTACTACCTTCGCTTTCCTCTTTCTCAGCTGCCTACCCAGTTCCCTATAATCCCTTTTCATGTCCACTTCCCTCTTCCTGCCTATGTCAGTAGTACCTATATGTACTACAACTTCCAGTTCCTCACCCTCCCCTTTCAGGATGTCCGGGACGCGTCCAGAGACATCCCGAATCTCAGCTCCAGGGAGACATACCACCATCCGCGACTCCCGTCTGTGTCCACAAAAACGCCTGTCCGCCCCCCTCACTAGGGAGTCCCCTATAAGCACTGCCTTTTTGCTCTGTTTTTTAGGTTTTTGTTTAGCTCCAGGGAGCTGGCCGCCGCTGCCTCCCTTGGATGAGCTGTCCCCCACAGTAGTACTCAGGCAAGAGTACTTATTTTGAAGGGGGACATCCACCGGTGTACTTTCCATCACCTGAGGTTTCCCCTTCCTAATAGTTACCCATGTGCCTTTTCCCCTTTGCCCTGGTGTGACTACTTGTCTGTAGCTCCTATCAATAATCTCCTCATTCTCCCTAATGAGTCGAAGGTCCTCAAGCTGCATTTTCATTTCTTTTACCTGGTCCCGTAGGGATTGCAGCTCCACACAGCGATCACAGGTATGGACATCTGGGAGACCAGGAGCCTCCAAGACCTCCCACATGTTACACTGGCAACAACATGCTGGCCTCACACCCATGCTTGCCCCTTTTTGCTGCTGTGTTTTACAGTTCTCATCTATGACCCCCCTGTTCTCGTCCCTCTTAACATCCAAACTACTCAGGATCCCATCCCCCCTCTGAATCAGTTTAAAGCCCCCTGCATAGCCTTTGCAAATTTTCCCCCCAAGATATTGGTTCCTCATTGACATCATAGATCCCCTCAGTGCAGAAAGAGGCCATTCTGCCCATTGAGTCTGCACTGACCACAGTCCCACCCAGTCCCCATCCCCATATCTCCTTGCTGCTAATCCCCCTACACTAGGGTCAATTTAGCATGGCCAATCAACCTAACCCACACATCTTTGGACTGTGGAAGAGAACCAGAGCACCCGGAGGGAACCCACGCAGACACAGGGAGAATGTAGGTTAGAGGAGTAAATCTATGGGGTTGTGGAGATAGGGGCTAGGGTGGGATTATTGTCAATGCAGACTCAATGGGCCGAATGACCTCCTTCTATACTGTAGGGTTTCTATGATTCTATGAGATATGCATGTCCTGTACACGAAAAACAGGATAAATCCAACCCAGCCAATTACTGCCCCATCAATCTACTCCAGACCATCAATAAACTGATGGAAGGGTCATTAACAGAACTATCAAGCAGCATCTGCTCAGCAATAACCTGTATGTTGATGCTCAGTTTGGGTTTCACCAGCATCACTCCTGAACTCATTACAACTTTGGTTCAAACATGAACAAAAGAGCTGAATTTCCAGGGGTGAGTGTTACTCAAGACCGCATTCAACCCAATGTGGCATCAAGGAACCCGAGTGAAACTGGAGTAAATGGGAACCAGGGAAAACCTTTCTGGTGAGTAACTCACTTCCTGATTCTCCAAAGCCTGTCCACGATCTACAAGGACAAGTTAGGAGTGTGATGGAAAATTCAAAGTTGCCCACTTGATTGACATCCCTTCCACAAACATTCTCTCCACCATCGATATAGAGTGACAGGATGCACAGCAGGAGCTCACTTTAGACAGCACCTTCCAAACACATAACCCTACTTCTTCAAAGAACAAGGAAAATAGATGTCTGGAGAACACCACCACCTGGGACTCCTCCTCCAAGTCACTCATCATCCTGACTTGGAAATAATCGCCTTTCCTTCACTGTTCCTGGGTCAAAATCCTAAAACTCCCTCCCTAACAGCACCGTGGGAGTACCTACACCACATGGACTGCAGTGATTCACAATGGTGACTCACCACCGCCTTCTCAAGGACAATAATGGATGATGAATAGATACCCTTTGTCAATGTTCACATCCTTGAATGAATAGAAAAGCAGTTTGTGGCTGGTTATCAATACACTGGACATCGATACACAAGGATATCTTACTGCAGCTGTATAGGGTCGTGGTGAGACCAAACCTCTGGAGTTTAATGTACAACTCACGGAATGAAAAGGACAATAGCAATGTGTTCTCAGGGCTTGGCATTGGAACCCTTGCTGTTCCTGATATATATTAATTCATAGAATCTTTACACTGCTGAAGGAGGCCATTTCAAAATATGACAAAATATCCTACCCAGGCCCACACACCACACTAGTCCCATAGCCCTGTGCATTTTCCCAATCTTCTATTTGTAAAATATATAAATGACTTGTAAGAGGGAGTAAGTGGAGTGATCAGCAAGTTTGCAGATGATACAAAGATGGCTGGACTTGCGGATAGTGAGGAGCATCGTCAGGCAATACAGCAGGACATAGATAGGCTGGTAGCTTGGGCAGACAGATGGCAGATGAAATTCCATCCTGAAAAATGTGAGGTGATACATTTCGGGAGAAAGAATGTAGGGGGGAGGTATATGATAAAGGGTAGACTTATTAAGAGGGACCTGGGGGTGCAGGTGCACAAGTCTCTGAAGGTGGCAGATCAAGTGGAGAAGGTTGTGAAGAAAGCATATGGTATGTTAGCCTTTATAGGAAGGGTTATAGAGTACAAGAGCTGGCCTTTAATGTTGCAATTGTATAAAACGTTGGTTAGACCTCATTTGGAATACTGCGTCCAATTCTGGTCGCCTTACTACCGGAAGGACGTGGAGACTCTGGAGAGAGTGCAGAGGAGGTTTACCAGGATGCTGCCTGGTATGGAAGGTCTGAGTTACGAGGAGAGGTTAGGCAAATTGGAACTGTTTTCCTTAGAAAGACGTAGACTTAGAGGAGATCTGATAGAGGTGTACAAGATTATGAGGGGTATAGATAGAGTAAACAGGGTTAAGCTTTTTCCTAGGATGGACTCAAATAGCACAAGGGGTCACGGGCTTAGGGTGAGGGGGGTAAGGTATAATTTGGATGCTAGAGGGAGTTTTTCACACAGAGGGTGGTGGGGGTATGGAATGCGCTGCCAAGTAAAGTGGTGGAAGCAGGTACTCTGGAGTTATTTAAGAAATACTTAGATGGGCACATGAACAGAATGGGAATGGAGGGGTATAGAAAATTGATTTAAAATAGGGATCATGAGCCTTGGGAGTCCCTGGGAAGTGTGTAAATAGATGATGATATTGATGTACTTGTTTTTATCCTACAGGTGCTTTGGTTCACCTTGTTGTCTAACGAGGGGCATACACGCGATGGGTTGTGAAAGCGCTGCTCTTGGATTTTTTCGAGAGTATCCTAGTGCTTCACGTCGTTAGTGTACACTTGACCTGGACCATTTGATGGGCAACACGACAGCTCAGTGACTATCGCTGTGCTGTGCAGATACATGGATTTGGGCCTGTGTCTGTGGGAGTTTGCGCATTCTCCCCGTGCTTGCGTGGGTTTTCTCCGGGTGCTCCGGTTTCCTCCCACATCCCAAAGATGTGCTCTTAGGCTAATTGGCAAAACAAATTCTCCCTAAATTGTCTCAAATTTGGTTTTTAATCCATAGATTTATAAACATAGACAGGGATCACGGGTAGAGGTGGGAACATCGAGGTGGTGGCATGGGCTCGTTGGGCTGAAGGGCCTGTTTCCCGTGCTGTTTTGTTCTTGGGACTGGGAATGTGAGAACGTCGCAGGGACCGGTTATGGGGGGATCTTTGTTCTAATCCCAAACCTACACATCTGTGGACACTAAGGGGCAATTCAATATGGCCAATCCACCTAATTGATATATTTTTGGAGTGTGGGAGGAAACCAGAGCATCTGGAGGAAACTCACACAGACACCAAGAGAATGTGCAAAAGAGAAAGGGTGGCACGGTGTTTAGTACTGATGTCTGACAGCAGCAGGCACCTGACTTCAATTCTGGTCTCGGGTCACTGTCTGTGTGGAGTTTGCACATTCTTAGTTGAAGCTGCAGTCATTCAGACAGTGGCGAGTATTCCATCACACTCCTAACTTGTCCTTGTAGATCGTGGACAGGCTTTGGAGAATCAGGAAGTGAGTTACTCACCAGAAAGGTTTTCCCTGGTTCCCATTTACTCCAGTTTCGCTCGGGTTCCTTGATGCCACATTGGGTTGAATGTGGCCTTGAAGTAACGCTCATCCCTGGAAATTCAGCTCTTTTGTTCATGTTTGAACCAAAGTTGTAATGAGTTCAGGAGTGATGCTGGTGAAACCAAACCTGAGCATCAACATACAGGTTATTGCTGAGCAGATGCTGCTTGATAGTTCTGTTAATGACCCTTCCATCAGTTTATTGATGGTCTGGAGTAGACTGATGGGGCAGTAATTGGCTGGGTTGGATTTATCCTGTTTTTCGTGTACAGGACATGCATATCTCATAGAATCATAGAAACCCTACAGTATAGAAGGAGGCCATTTGGCCCACTGAGTCTGCATTGACAATAATCCCACCCTAGCCCCTATCCCCATAATCCCACACATTTACTCCTCTAACCTACACATCCCGGGACACTAATAGATAGTTCAGCATGGCCAATGCATCTAACCCACACATTTTTGGAGTGTGGGAGGAAACTGGAATACTGGGAGAAAACCCACACAGACATGGGGAGAATGTGCAAACTCCACACAGACGGTGACCCAAGCTAGCAATTGAACCGGGTTCCTGGAGTTTGTGAAGTGGTATTGCCAACCATTCTGCCACCATGCCACCCCTGGGCAATTTTCCACATTAATGGGTAGATGCCAGAGCAATGTGGGAAATATCAGAGCACCGATATCTATATTGTAGAGTATTGATATAGAACATAGAACATTACAGCACAGAACACGCCCTTCGGCCTTCGATGTTGCGCCGACCAATGTAAAAAGCAATGCCCCTCCAAACTAAACCATTCCCTTCTCTTCCATATACTTATCAACTAACCTCTTAAACACCACCAAACTTGGCGCATCTACAACTGCTGCAGGCAGGGCATTCCACACCCGAACCACCCTTTGGGTAAAGAACCTACCTCTGATATCCGTCCTATAACTATCACCCCTTAATTTTAAAGCTGTGTCCCCTCGTGCTAGCTTTCTCCATCCTAGGAAAAAGGCTATCACTGTCCACCCTATCTAAACCTCTAATCATCTTATATGTTTCGATCAGGTCCCCTCTTTAGCCTCCTCCTTTCCAACGAAAACAACCTCAAATCCCTCAGCCTCTCCTCATAAGACCTGCCCTCCATACCAGGCAACATCCTGGTAAACCTCCTCTGTACCCTCTCCAGTGCCTCCACATCTTTCTTATAATGTGGGGACCAGAAATGCACACAATACTCCAAGTGCGGCCGCACTAGAGTTTTGTACAGTTGCAACATGACGTTGCGGCTCCGAAATTCAATTCCTCTACCAATAAAAGCCAAGACTCCATATGCCTTCCTAACAACCTTCTCGACCTGACTGCCTACTTTCAGGGATCTATGCACATACACACCAAGATCCCCCTGTTCATCTAGACTACTAAGAATCCTACCATTAGCCCTATACTCTACACATTTATTATTCCTGCCAAAGTGCATTACCTCACACTTTTCCACATTAACTCCATTTGCCACCTCTCAGCCCAGCTCTGCAACTTGTCCAAGTCTCTCTGCAAACTATAACACCCCTCTTCACTATCTACCACTCCACCGACTTAGTGTCATCTGCAAATTTACTAATCCATCCTTCAATACCCTCATCCAGATCATTTATAAAAATTACAAACAGCAGGGGCCCCAAAACAGACCCCTGAGGTACACACTTGTCACCGAACTCCACGATGAATATCTCCCATCAACCACCACCCTCTGTCTTCTATCTGCTAGCCAATTCCTAACCCAATTAGCTAAATCACCCTCTATCCCATACATCTGCATTTTCTGCAGAAGTCTTCCATGGGCCACCTTATCAAACGCCTTACTAAAGTCCATATATACCACATCAACCGCCTTACCCCCCATCCACCTCTTTAGTCACTTTTTCAAAAAACTCAATGAGGTTAGTAAGGCACGACCTACCCTTCACAAAACCATGCTGACTATCTCCAATCAATTCATTACTCTCTAAATAACTATAAATCCTATCCCTAATTATTCTCTCCAATACTTTGCCCACAACAGAAGTAAGACTCACTGGCCTATAATTCCCTGGAAGGTCTCTCTTCCCCTTCTTGAACAACGGGACCACATTCGCTATCCTCCAGTCCTCCGGAACCACACCCGTAACCAACGACGACCTGAAGATCAGAGCCAGAGGCTCTGCAATCTCCTCCCTTGCCTCCCAGAGAATCCTAGGGTAAATCCTGTCCGGCCCAGGGGACTTATCCAACTTCAAACCCTCGAGAATATCTAGCACATCCTCCCTATCTACTTCGATACCTTCCAGTTTGCTACCCCGTACCTCAGTGTTCTCCATAACTACATTTACATCACCCTGCGTGAATACCGAAGAGAAATATTTATTCAGTGCCTCTCCAATCTCCCCAGGCTCCACGCACAACTTCTCACTGCTGTCTCTGACTGATATCCACAGACTCCCATTACTGCTCCCTATTCTCTACGGGATTCACACCTATCCATTGGTCTGTGTATCCCTGGGAACTCTGTAATCACACTGAAATATTCACTCTGGGTCCTGCTCACTAATTCCCCTCATTCCCTCTTCACTGCCACTGCCACTTCCTCCCCCTCCTCCTCCCCCTCCTCCTCCCCCTCCTCTCCTCTCTTCTTTCCCTCAATCTTTCCTCCTTATCCTCCCCCTCCTTCCTCCTTCCCTCAGTCTCCGCTCTTTCTCCTCCTCCTCCCCCTTCCTCCCCCCATCCCTCCCCCTCCCATCCTCCCCCCTCCCCTCCCCACTTCCCCGCTCCTCCCTCCCCCTTCCCTCCCTCCCTCCCCTCCTCCCCTCCCCCTACTCCTCCCCTCCCTCCCTCCCCCTCCTAGAACAACAAAGAACAAAGAACAACACAACACAGGAAACAGGCCCTTCAGCCCAACGAGCCTGCGCCGCCATCCTAATGTCTTAATGACATATAGAGACCAATATAGGGACAATTTGTTACCCAATCAGCCTAAGAGCACATTTTTGGGATGTGGGAGGAAACCGGAGCACCCGGAGAAAACCCACGCAACCACGGGGAGAACGCACAAACTCCCGCAGACACAGGCCCAAATCCATGTGTCTGCACAGCAACAGCGATAGTCTCTGAGCTGTCATGTTGCCCATCTGATGGTCCAGTTTAAGCATACACTGACGACGTGAAGCACTAGGCAACTCCTGGAGCAACATCCAAGAGCAGCCCTCACACAACCTGCCGAATGCATGCACCTTGTTGGTCAACAAGGTGGACCGAATTGCCTGTGGAAACAAATAAGATATTTTGACAGTCCTCCTATATTCCTCTATCTGCAGACCGCTCATGTGGCTGTCCAAGAGACCCTTAAACAACCCTAGTGTGCCTGCTCCCACCACCTTACTCGGCAGTGCATTCCACACCCCCACTACCCTTTGTGTGAAAAACTGCCCTCTAATATTCGTCTTATACATAGCCCCCCTCACCCTAAGGCCGTGACCCCTCGTTCTATCCATTTCTAATGGTGGAAAAAGCTTACCCCCATTTACTCTATCTATACCCCTTATAATCTTATATACCTCTAATAGATCCCTTCTCAGCCGACGTCTTTCAAGGGAAAACAACCCCAGTGTTTTCAATCTTTCCTCGTAAGACAGCCCTTCCAAACTAGGCAGCATCCTGGTAAATCTCCTCTGCACTCTCTCCAGGGCTTCTACATCCTTCCTGTAGTACGGCGACCAGAACTGGACGCAGTACTCCAGATGAGGCCTAACCAACGTTCTATACACCTGCAACATCAGACTCCTACTCTTGTATTCTATACCCCTTCCTATGAAGGCTAACATACCATACACTTTTTTTTAACCACATTCTCCACCTGTACTGACACCTTCAGAGACTTGTG